>CM038722.1:14506328-14713828 GCA_021613375.1 Megaleporinus macrocephalus
ACCCTTTCCAAGCTTGTAGTAACCCAGTATTATTTACAGTTCTCATCTAATACCAGCTTTGACTGCTCAGTACTTCATTAAGCTAAATCAAGATTGCTGCTGAAGAAACTGAATCTCTGGGGCGTCCAGGAGAAATCTGGAACTACACTATCTTCTTCAAACTGGAGCTCAAGATATGATATACTCCTTTCAAAATAAGCTATATATGCTACTTTGTATTGTATTTATGATTATTTACATCTGTTCTAATGATATCTGCTGTTCTTAAGGCCTTTAAATCAGTTTACTTTTACACAGGACTGAACATGCTTTACTCAAGACTGACTGTTGCTCTATTATCAGGGGGCAATTAACTATATTCTATATTAATTATATCAGTGTGTATTAACTATATTCCTTCCATATCAGCTGTTATGTGACCTATTGTGCCATCTTGTGGTGGATAAAAAAACAGCAGGGTGGAGGCACAAGACTACCGCCCTTTATATGTGTGTGCAAGTGTTTGTACACATACACTAATAAGACTCCTGTTGGTTTTATTCACCACACAGGAATGTACATTTCCAGCTGATAGCAAAGCTTAGAACAGAGAAACAGGACTGGACCTCATAGAAGAGCACACATAAACAAGAAAGTACACAAGAACATGTGATAGTTTTGATCTCCTGCATATGTACCGTATGGTTGTTAACACAGAAAACAACTGGAAAACAGCTTGTATACAGAAAAACCCCACTGACTCATTACTTGTGTAATGAAATTCAATGGGCAGGCGCTGAAGGCAGTTCTACAGAGAATCACATTACTGTCTATGGTAATCATCCGTATGCTACAGATGCAGCAGACAGACATTAGAATAAGTTTTCTTTTAAGATATGCTGTAAGATATGCTGTGCTCTTCAGGCCTGGACTCTAAAGTTTGTCTCTGTTGTTTAAATGGCAAATTTACAAACAGCCAAATACGATACTGAGTCTATTAATAAATATTATTACAGTTTATTAAACTAAATTAAAGGGAAGTTATGACTGGCGGCACGGTGGTGAAGTGGTTAGCACTGTCACAGCAAGACGATACGGGTTAGATTCCCGGTCCGGGCAGTTCTGTGTGGAGTGTGTATGTTCTCCCCGTGTTTGACTGGGTTTCCTCCGGATACTCCGGTTTCCGCCCACAGTCCACACACATAGAAGTTAGCTTGACTGATCACTCTAAATTGCCTGTGAGTGTGTTGGCCATGACATGGTACCCTGTCCATGGTGTAACCCCCTTGATGCTAGTATTGGCTCCAGCCCCCCGTGACCCTGACTGGTGGGATAAAGCTAGCAGTGGATGGGTGGATGGTTATTTAAGGCGTTTAAGCAGTGCAGTTATATTAGATGGCATAATTACTAGAATTACTACAGACCTCTATGATGCACACTGTCACCGTTTAGCATTATGAGATTGTGTTTTCTTCATGCACTCTTACAATCCTAGTATATCCTTTGCCTTTATTAGAGAATTACTGCTCTTTTCAGGAGATCTGCTTCCAGTTTTTCACTTAACTCTGAGTTAAATCTAGTCTTAGAAGTTATTCAGATGAAAACTTATATTATTTTTATGATTTAGTTTTGGAAACTCTTATTTTACATGTAATCTCATCAGAAACCATGATTACCTTGATAAACTCCACCAATTTTACAAAATGTCTACATAATGAAACGGTTAAGATGTAAACAAAGCAATTCAGAGCGGTCTAGTGTGAAATACTTAATTCTATAGAAACATAAGACTCTGAGTCGTTCACAGTGGTGATGACAGGAACCAGACGTCTGATCAGTTTAACTCCTCTAAAAGCTCCAACACAGAAAGTTATTAAATTCAATGGTTGTAATACTCAGCCTGAAGCCTGAGACATTGTTTTAAGATAATTTACAGCTTGTTAATCCATTTTATTCAGTCCAGTTTTGGTGGAGAGCTACATGTAGAGCAACATGAAGCAAAATATTCCGCTAGAAAAACCTTTTCTTTTATATTTTACATCATAAACATAACAAAAAAGCTCAGAAGGCACTTATAGGCTCACTGGATGGTAAACTAAATGGCTTTAGTTGTAATTTAGACCCTGCTCTGGTTCCTATCACCACCACTGTAAAGAAATAATAGTCCACGCTTCTTCCTAACGAACCATTTTACTTTAAAGCACTCTGAGTGACTGGTTACATCTCAAGCATGCTAAATCTTTAAGAAATGAGTGGAGTTCCCCTTTAATGGCCTGATTATTTTCTGGATCGTTCTGTTTATATGCACAGCAGTGTCTAGTTTCAGGAAAAACATTCAGAATACAAACAACAGTAATACATGCTGTATTAATTGTATGTACTTGTTTAACCATTTATCTTCTAATTACAGATATTTGTAATCAATATTCTTCATCAATTTTAGACAGATGTGCGTCTAACCTGCTGAACAGATGTCGACTGCTTGTTACGTTGTTACTCTATCAGTGCTCTTGTGTGTTCACTGCAATGTTCGCTCCTGCTTTACTCCCAATAAACCACGCTTACGTCTCAGATACTCAGATAAATAGTTTTAATAAACAGTTTGCTCAGGTGCTAAGACTTCTGCACTTCTGCAAGACTTCTGTACACGTGTGCACGTGGATCGCGTGTGCGAAAACACTTGTGAATAAGACGGGAACACCTCACACAGTTAAGGCACAGATATCTCTAAAGCAACACGACAGAATAACATGTCACAGAGGAACACTGCACACAGAGCAACAGTGGTCAAGAGACAGTAACAGGAGCCACAGAGAGAGAGAGAGAGAGAGAGAGAGAGAGACAGAGAGAGGGAAAGAGAGAGACAAAGAGAGGGAAAGAGAGAGAGAGAGAATAAGAGAATAAGAGAGAAAGAGAGAGAGAGAGAGAGAATAAGAGAGAGAGAGAGAGAGAGAAAGAGAGAGAGAGAGAATAAGAGAGAGAGAGAGAGAATAAGAGAGAGAGAGAGAGAGAGAGAGAGAGAAAGAGAGAGAGAGAATAAGAGAGAGAGAGAGAGAATAAGAGAGAGAGAAAGAGAGAGAGAGAGAGAATAAGAGAGAGAGAGAGAGAATAAGAGACATAAAAGTCTATTAAAGTGTGAAGATGAACTTACAATCAAAGCTTAATCAAAAAGTGCGAACAACAAAACTTGTACAAATAACACAGTGTTTCAGTCTCTAACACACGCATACACACGACCTGGTCATTGTAGCTGAGTAAGTCATAAATAATCTATATCGAGAATCTTTAGTATGGTCCCAGGCTGTGTTCAGACTTCAGGCAAATCAGATCAATCTCTCAAATCAGATCTTTTGAGACGACTCGTTTTTATTTGAGATCAAGTCAGATTAGTGTGTTAAGACATCACCAACCTATCTGCCTGGGCTGCTGTAGTAGCGATGTAGGCGTCAGTAACTACATAGCAAATCTGCGCCACTCGGGATTTGACATTTAATGATGCCTCTTTGACATCCGATTTGAGCGTCCACAGCTTCCAGACTGAGATGGAATCTGTAAAAACTCCCATTCAAATCTAATTTCAACACAATTCCCAAAGTGTTTGGGACTCAATTCCCCAAAATTCTGATTTTGTGTGTTTCTCTGTCCCAACAACCCAAACTCAATCTGGATACGTATATGCCCAAAACCTGATTCAGGCTGGTAGTCTGAACAAAGCCTTAGTCCAGTGAAACAAACAAACATACATAAATGGAAAACAAACACAGATTACTTGCCTTGTTTACACAGTGCTTTGTTTCCGATAACAACTCACTTCAATATTCGCAAGACAATAAAGTAAGCTGACATAATACTTAGAGTAATGCTTCTCATCTGAGGACGATTGTCGGTGGAGATCTGTGTGATTCTGAGCGTGAGGTACAGTTGGATGTAAAAGTTACATTTAGACGATTTGTTGAATAAAAAGCAACACACACAGAATTTCACACAGTTTCTATACATACCAGACAGAATAACAGCAGATGAGCTGCGTAGGGAAATGTGTAGACGTGTGACTTCTTTTCAAACTAAACATCCTGGTGCACCCAAACTTTTGCATACAAAAAAACAGGGACCCCCTTTCCGGAAGAGTTCACTTCCAACCCTGACTGAACACTGAATTCTCAGTACTGAAGGTCTCAGTAAGCGGTGTTGGTTAAGGGCGTGTCTCTAATTTACAATACTGCTCCAAAAACTTGGAATCACTTGCCATATTAATAATATTTTGTTATTCAGTACAAAAACTATAGAGTGTAGATCTAAACAAGACTTTCCAGGCACCAGACGGTAAGTTTAGAGTTTATACTCAGCATTTCAAAAATATTGGTAACAACAAGTCAAGAAATAATAAATAATATACAACTGTTATCAGTCTCTGGATTGGATCTGAAGGCTTTATGGATATCAACTGCACTATGACATAATTTGAGAGGCAAATACATATCGTTGCTGTCCAAAGGAAAGGGGCATCTGCAGTATGGTAACTATACAGGAGAGGGCAAAAACATTCTTTACCTGTAAAGTACCTGTAAAGAGATTTTACTCTGAGCTAGTTTGGAGCATTTATATTGGTCTATATTTATATATTCACATAATGCTAAGAATGGCTGCTCAACTCAAATTACTACAAATCATATAAAATTAAGATAGTAGGACAGCGGCGATAGGTAACTGTTCCAGGGCTGGACCAAGCTTTACAGAACATTGTTAAAATGTTCCACCTAATGAGAAACTGCTGTGTATAACCATATGTTTGTAAAAATATATACGTATTATACACCTGTAAAAGGTCTCAGTCGTAAAATAGATCAGATTTTTTTTTGGGTAATCAAGCTTTCAATCATTTTGGAATAATTAACTACATTCATCACATATACGTGTACATATGTATTTACAAAAGATGGTGATTCTTCGCACAGTGATTCCAAACTTTTGAGCAGCAGCGTGTCTGAAAGTCATGGGTGAGAGTCGGCCGGCTGCTGAAATGTTAAATACCATTATTGGTACTTAGACTCCAAATTCCAGAACTCATACTCAGTACCTTTTTTTCAAAAAGAGTGCTCTGCAGGCAGGCCATCCTGTAGGTCACTCCATCGTAGTCATAAAAATCTTTTTACACTGAATATACAATTAAGACCCCACACTTAAATCGATATACAGTGGTGTCCACAAGTCTGAGACCACCAGTAAAAATGCTTCTAGTATACATGCCTGTATAATTTCTAAAATAATATTATATGCACAACAATTAAAGAGAAAAATATATTGATAAAAAATAGAATAGAGAATAGAATATATGTTTGTCCATAAAGTATTTCTCAGTATTTGTCCCATTTCGGTTCGTGTGCGCTTGAGCTGGCATGGACTCCATACATTGTGCAAAAGTCTCTGACCAGAAGATCAAATCTCCCTGAGAGTAGTCAGAAGAAAACATGGAAGGAAAAATAAGTAAATCTGAAGATTGTACTGTACAAAGGCCTTAACATGATCAATAAAGTCATGTTCTGGTTTAAACGTGGCCTGGAAATAGTGCTGAATTTCAATTTTTCTTCATACCTTTTCTTTATCAGAATTCCAAAATGTTCTGTTGCTCATTTTCAAAAAGAAGAGATTTTCAACGTGCTCTCAGACTTCTGGACCCTGTACATTAGTGCACAGCCCCACTGTTACCACCAGTTCCACTGTATGTTGTGCAGTTATTGCATATGTTCCTCTGATGAGTGTATTTCTGTAAAACGACCCCCAACTTTACTGACAAAAGCAAGCTGTACTGCATCACTGCTGTGGGCTCTTTGGTGCGCTTCCACTGACAAAACTGATTTAGATACAATGCTTGCTACAGGAAGTGAAGAGGACTTGGAAACCGACCTATCCATGCTCCACCTACAACAGTCTTGACTAGAGATGGACAGATCAGCGTTCTTGAGGCCGATTCCGATCGCAGATCACCTTTCAGCGCGATCGGCCGATAGCCGATACAGATCGAGGACGGGGTTATACGCCACGGCAGGCTACATGTAGTTATTAGCGCAAGCAAGTCATGAAACATGGTCTAAACTGGTTTATTACCATTTTTAACGAGCTCAAATGAAACAGTATAATATTTTAACTAAATTAGAAGTTGGTCTATGTGGGAGTAAAGCGCTTGATAAGCTCCGGAAGAGCCACATCTGAAAAGTATCTCTACTAGGAACAGCAGAGCGTGGATCCAGGTGGAACATTAAGCAGCAGAATGAACGTCTTCTACAGACGAGAAGAGCTGCTTATCTAGAACTATAAACTCAATCACTCTGGCTGTGGTTCTTTAGCTCTCTGGCTGTTGCTGCTGCTGTTCTGTTCGTACCGGTCAGATCTGGTCTGTATGGTGTTCTGGGTTATTAGTTTTGTGTTAGCTGCGCATGCTAGCTCTGCTGTTTGCTGTGCTCACTGTATTCAGCTGTGTGGTGTCTCTGAAGTGCTGTATCAGATTAGTAGTGTTAAATGTGTTTGTCTTGGTTTCTCCAGGAGAGACGCTGATTTACTAATTTTACAGATGTTACAAACTGCCCTGGATGAGTCTGAGTCACATACGGTAACAAACTGCCAGACGGACGATGTTAGCTGGAAATACAGAAATTCGGCTCTCAAGATCGACTAAATTGGAGAAATATCGGCCGATCGCTGATCACATATTTTGGTTGAAAATCGGCCGATACTGATACATAGCCGATCGATCCTTCCATCTCTAGTCTTGACGTGATTTCGCTACAAAACTATATCCATGTCAATCCTTCCCCAAATTCCTTAAGTACCATCGGTGACACATGTAGAACGATCTTACTGACAAAGCGCTACTGATCTGAGGTATTGTTTACTTCTACTGCATGTAAAGTAATATCTGGACAAACGTACATCCTTATTTTTTCAGCCATGCTGTCTTATGTTGCATCCACAAGCTAATGTCTGGCTTGTTGTTCAAACTTGGTATCTTACCAACCCACCTCCTACCCACATTTAGTGCAAATCATTTCCCGGTCGTGCCCAGGTGTTCCTGTTATGAGATCGCACCTGGTTCTCTGAGACTGTGCCCACAAAGACATACTTTCCAAGCAAATGCTGTGTGGCTGCACAGGCTTTACGCATTGCGGGTTAAAATCCTATTCCGACAACCTGCAGTGCACAGTAGGGTTTGCTCGACTTTAGATTTTTTAAGACAACTGCTATGTGATGAAATTTGAGTGTTGACAAATCGCTGATGACATCATGAATAAAATCAGAGGAGAAGGAAATGCTTCCCAACAAGCGACTTAAAACAACTGTGACGAAGCCAAACTCCACAGGTAAGTAGAGCGTGACGTGCCCTTTCCAGTGACTGTAACTCTAGCCTTCAGGGAAACTGCAGATATGGACCTCAGAATCTTGGAAATTTGCTTTCAGCTCAGGTCCATTCTGAGAAATGTAGGGTGCCAACTAATTTTCTATCTCCTACAGCACATGATCTTTTATTGTAGTCTTTGGGAAGCCGCAGATAACAACAACGGTCAATATCTGATCTCAACATCTGAAACGCTGTAGATCAGCAGAGCAATGTCAGAATGAACTCATGGGTAGAGCATGATGTTCCCTCTCCAATGAACCCTGAAATCATCAGACTCCACTCTGTCATATTCACTGAGGCATCAATGTTGTTATTGTCATAATCACATGTCCAGCGACTTGTCAACACCAAGCCTGTAAGAGTCCAACCCCAGGGCACAAACGGGTTAAAGTGTGAAAGGTTTTATCGTAGATGTAGATTTGGTTGCATTATAGATCTAATATTCTACATTATTGTCATTTACAACCTAGTTTTGATTAGGCCAGCTCATCAGGACAACCGAAAACTCAACATCATGTATAGACTGCAGGGCCAAACACAGAATAACACACAACCACAAACACAACTGTGTTATTAATTCTGTAAAACTTGTCCCACTACGCAACAGCTGCTATAAGAGAACGAATGAAACGGCCAGCTGGTCATTATCCCCAACACTTAAACACAAGCTCATCATAACGACGACTGGACCTGAAACCTGTGTTACCCTGTTTGTATTCAAAGAGAAACAGTGGAACAGTGTAGGTACAAGTTGGAAGGGGTGTAGGGTCACAGTGATCTAAAGAGTGAGGAGGTACTCGAAACTGACTCGATATAGACATCCGCACACACTAAGGAAACAGTTTTTATGAAAAATCATGTATTTTATGTCCAATCTTCTTAAATGATCTTCAGGATTTTATGTTCCAGCACTATGATTTGACTTCTGAAGTTCAGTGTGCTGTTCTGCTTTGTCCCGGTTCAGTTTCAGGTTAGAAACTAACCACAACCAACAGCCGACAACGGTATGTCTCTGATTCTCTGAAAAAAAAAAAAAAAAAAAAAAAGCTCCAGGAATGTTCTCCAATAGTGTCGCGAGAGCACTGAGACATGTTCATGGCAGGTGTGTCCATTCCACTGTCGTTTGGCAGGAGAGGAAGAGGAGGAGGGAGGAAGGTTGTTCTCTCTCGTCAGGGCTTCACACGCATTGTCTGTGATGGACAGGCAAGCAACGTCCACAGAACCAACCTAACCTACTGATAATCCTTGAGTTCTTCTTTATCGTTAAGCATATCAATGACGGTGTCTGTGTGCGCATTTTGTGCTGTAGTTATCTGCATGTGAGTTTGCTCTGAAACAAGTGATACATTAATCTTACTTGACTTTAAGCTTTACATCATTTCCACACAATTTAAATATCAGATACAAAAAATTCACCTCTTAGTTTACAACCTTTTGGCAACACGTATGTTCATGTACACTGCAGTCTTGGCAAGTGAAATCATCTTAATTTATATATATATATATATATATATTTATATTTATATTTATATATATATAAATATATTTTTATATATAATATATATAAAAAAATATCGTCAATATATCTGATATTTCTCTCTTGTCAGCATTATGAGATGATTATAAGATCATTTAACTTATTTCTCAATATTGTTTACTTGTTCTGAAGGCCCCAAATCTTAAATAATTCTAATCCATTCATGTCAATTGTGTGTGTTTTATGTATAAAAAAACATAATTCATGTTTTACTTCACATTTTTTTTCAACCTCTCTTTACCTCTTTAATGAGTGTTCTCTGCCGTTCTTTACTGCTATGCTATTAAATATGTCATCACAAAAAAGTGGATTTAAAACTGTTTCAGTAGCTTATTTTTAGTACGGGGACTAGAGAGTCAGTGGTATGACTTTAATCATCTCATGTTGATGATATCATGTATGTTAAAGACTGTGTTTCTGACATGTTGACCAATCAGAGGCTGTGTTCCTGATTTGTGGACAAATCAGAGAGTGCGTTATTAATTTTTGTAGACAGAACAATGCTACCTTTCCGGGCCAAATAAAATATCATGCAATGTTTTAGGAGGTTTTTGTTCTTTTAAGCCTTTTAATATCACATACAACAAACAGCGTTAACAACATATACACAGAACATCTTATTTCTAATGGAGTGGAGATTTCTATTATGTTTTCCAGTATATGAGCCCTCTTATCTCAGTAGGAAAGGGCTCTTATTTTATTGGTTAATTACTTTGTGCAACAAATGAAATTGTCTATCCGGAGAACTGACCCTTTTAAAATGACTTTAAATGGTGTTTAAAATTAAAAATTGTAATTTCTTACAAGAATCTCAAAATACCAGAAATACAGGCTATATTGATGCAGTTTATGGTGATTGCACATACCAAGACATCTTGTTTTGTAGTGTTATATGATGAAACAAGTAAACTGACCGCATCACTTTTTTCAGTGTAGTGGGTGTGAAGAGTGGTTGTGATCTGCCACATTCAGCTATATTATGTCAGTTTGTGTGATTGTACTTTGCAAGTTGTACATAAAGTCCTTTAGTGTACACACTGTCCTCATCTGTGTATTGTGTTTGCACAGTACTTAGCTCCTATCTGACAGGTGGGGTAACAGAGATACAGCAAGTTCACTCTGCTCCGTCTCTCCTGGGGCAACCCCATTACCACTGGGGGGAGATTCTGCCTGTTTCTCCAAGTAGACCACTAACTGGCTGCTCTTTTCTGAGTCCTCCTCTGCGTCCTCCCTCAGCTGAAGATAGGGGGAGCCCTTGAGCGGGTTTGAAACGCAGGGGACCAAATGGACGGCCCCGCTGGGCGTCACTCCATTGACGCAGGTGTAAAAGTCATGAGAGGTGGGCGGAGCAGTGGTGGTTAAGGGGGCGGGGTTTAGAATCATGCTGTAGTCCATACCTGGGAATGATACCAACTGTGGCTGGGCATGGCCAGCATCAGGCCACGCCCATGACTGGCCCTCTGGAGGCAGGGCCACCTCCAAAGCCTCTTCGCTATAGTAGGTGGGGCCTTCACCGCGGAGAACAGGACCTTGGCAATAGGGGGTGGGGCTATCAGTGGGGTGAGGCAGTTGTTGCGTAAGGTCAAGGTAGGCAGGGCTCTGGGTGCTGGAGGGACTGTTGCCATGTTGCTCCTCTTTGAGGTTGGGCGGTGGGCTTGGCTGAGACAGAGAAAGACCCTCGTCCATGCTGACTTGGTACCACGTTTCTTCACAGTACTGAGGAGGCTTATAGCCATGCAGGGAGGAGAAGTGGCGATTAATCTCTTCCATTTTTCCCTTCTGGAGAGAATGGGAAGTATAGAGGGAGAAAGGTAGAGAGAGAGGAGAAAGAAAGAAATACAAGAAAGACCAACATCACATAAGTATGTTCCCATAATAATAAAAATAAACATATAAATAGGTTGTATGTACATTTTGGAATGATAGCATAACAGTACATGTGGTGTTTTTAGAGGTAGGCCAATCCAATCAGTATTCAAATCTCTTTCAAACTTGGCAAAAAAAAAAAAAAGCAAGACAGCAAAACATATTCTGGCTAATAAACATAAAAGCCCAGGTGCACACATTTCTGGAACCTGTGCAGCAACGTCAGAGAACCTCAGCTCACGTTTGCAGTAAGTTAAAACTACATCCACAAGAAACCAACGTCCAACGTATGTGACACTTATTGCATGTAACCTATAACTATAGTTTGTGTTTATCCACAGTTCCCTTCCTTTTTCTTCTTTTTCTCCGTACCACTACATAAAAACCATGAACTCCCTTTTACTGTATTCATTTCCAAACTACAAACTATAACCCTAACCCTAGATTCAGGATGGCCTGACTTGTGTTACTGCTCATTTACCTCCATATGCTCTTCCACACTGCTAACTGCTAACTTTAACCCTAACTGATACAGTAAGCAATTAACCATTTCTTAAACCACCATGGGGTAAGACGTATTCAGCAGTCGTGTTAAAGATGTTACTGTATAACATCAGAAGGGTAAACTGGACTAAACACTGTCCAGCCTTAAAAAAAACACTGGTTTTGTGAGGCTTATCAGAAAAAAGGCTTTAATTTGCTGGGGAACAGAAAGACAGAAACACCTGAGCAAAGAAGGTAAACAGGTCGAGATTTGCACTCGTCCAGAGTGATGGATGGATCAGCGTAAGAACGGAAGCGTATGAAGTGAAGCAGGCATCATGCATAGATTCCACTGTACAAGCCTCTGACCACAGTTTTATGGTCTGGGGTTGCTTCAGTTAGTCTCTAGGCTCAGCCTTGTTACGTGGCAATACAATGAAGCCAGCTGACCACCTGAATGTACTGAATGACCAGGTTGTCCCATCAATGGTCATATTCCAGAAAGAGTGTTAAAATTCCTAGGGCTCAAATTGTGACATGATAGTTCAGAGCGCAACAGGAATCATTTTTGACTATAACGCCACTGAAAGTCTTTAGGATGAGCTGGAGAAGTCTTTACTAAGTGATTCGACTCACCCATCCTCAATACAGATCTTGGCCAGTTGCAGGCTGTAATCAAATCTGAAGGTGGTCTGACAAATTATCCTTGCTGTACTTAAATACCAGTACAAATTAGTATTTTAGACATCAGACTTAGTAGAGTCAAGGTGTCCCTCAGGTGTCAATACAAAGTCCTTTTTATTTTAGCTTTCAAGCTACACTTAGCCTTCTTGGTTTTATATTTTATGTCTTTGCAGTTGATTTTATGATATGCTTCGTCCACTGTCTGCTAGGTTTACAAACACAAGGTATATGTATGCTCTCAGCGTACTCTATTCTAGGCTGGCTGGGATGAGGATGCTAATAAGGCAGCCAGGGAGAATGAGTGTGTTCGAGTGGAGGTTTGTGTGGTTGTGCTGCAGGCTAGTACCTTCAGAAGAGTGGGATCGATTCCTCTGATGCGCGGTTTGGGGATGGGCGGCAGGAGAAAAGCTTTAATCCTGTGGAGAGGCCAGAATCAAAGGATGTCTTTAAAGAGACTCACTCTCATACTGATGAAGACACATGTGACACGTACATCAGCAGTGTACTTAGTTAGAATGTAAAGTATTTACACAGTACTTGTTTGGCTTCACAGAAATACTTGTTTACAGAGTTGTATGTATGCATCATGATATATTATTAAGTAATCAGTTTTTTAAAGGTAAAAAATAGCATAACCATGTATAGAAACAAAATTATGGAAGCACAATATCACTATGCAAGGATTAAAAGAAATTAAAGAAGAAAAGGATTGTTTTCCCACCTTCTTTGTTAGCAGTATGTCATAATTTTGAGTTTAAATCTCAAAATAGTGGTGTCAAAATATTAACTTATCTTTTCAATTTTTTCACTTACTATGTCAAAATAATCACTGCTCTTGTCTTAGCCTTTTACAATAATCACTAAAAAAAGAACTTACTGACATAATAACGTATTGTCCGAAATAATTACATACTTTCTTCAAATCATTTACATTTCTTAGTATTTAGAGAAACAACTGTCGAGAGACTAAGTGATTATTTCCACATAGTAGTTAATTATTCTGATATACAGTAATTTGCAAAACTTTATTTTTCTTTGTATTTTATTTTATTTTTATATGTTAAACCAGCTAAAATACAGAAAGTGTACTGCAATCCTGTCTGAAGAGCATAAGTACATAAGTCATATAACCAGGGGTGTTCAAACATGTGCATACAACTGAATAAAGTATCTACTGTTACCAGAAACAGAGAAGAACAAAATCAAGGCATTTTCTATCCACCTGGCAGCAGTGAGCATTCATATAGAACACTAATAACTAATAACACAAGCTATAAGATACACTCAGAAATGAATTAGTCTGTCCAGCATTAGCTGTATTAGCTTCATATAAATAGCAAACTATTGAGTTTTCAAGTAGCCAAGTTTAAAAATATATAATAATCTGCTTCATTACTGATGTTCACTGTAATTATCAAGAAAAGCAGGCAAATTAAAAACAGTTAGAGGAAAATCCTACAAGTGCTTGTGTTTCAGGCGCGCCATACATAGCATTCATCAGCACACACTTCAACTAATGGTTCATTAACAGGTGTGTGTGCGTGAGCGCGGATTCACGGCGATTAAACCCTGTTTGCTAATCAGTGATAAGTGAAGAGTCAATTTCACATAAAAGTATTACAATAGGATTCAGTTAAAACTGTTTAACGATCAGACACGAGATAATCACATCCTGTAACCCTCGTATACATTACTTCTGACTCAAAGCTGCAGATCATAAACATTCAATCAGTGATACTTGTGTTAGGAAGTACAAGGAGATGTTTTATGAATTTAAAATGTATGTTAAACTTAAAATGTTACAATCTGAGTGTCATAATCACTTCACAGATAAACAGTGTTTAAATAATATAGCAGCTCATGTGGAGCTTTGGTACGGCCATTGGTTGCATCCTTTATTTTTTAATTTTAAGGGTTTCTGCCATTTCTTAACCCTAATTCCAGCAATATGTCAAAATATATTATTATTTTTTAACTTTTTTTAGCCAAAAGAACACATTGTAAAGTGGCACAAATTAAAAAGAAGAAAAACAATTCTATGATTGGAGTACTGCTAAACATTACATTTCATAGACTATTAATGGTTTAGTAAGTATGTTTAAAACAAAATGACATGTAGATTATCAAATGAGAAGTTGAGAAATAATCTATTTTTTATTTACAAGGTTTTGGTTTTTACTTACTGGGTTGCAGTAACGGGAATTTGGTCATATGATTATAAAATGTTAATACAATAGTTGTTTTTTGTATTAAATAAAGACTAGGCCGGTCTTGCTGAAAGAAAGACCAAATTCCCTGAAAAGGCTTTGTCTGAATGGTAACATATGCCGATCAGCCAAAACTTTAAAACCAACTCCTTATATTTACACACACTGTCCAATCTTATCAGCTTCACATACCGTATACTAGCGCTCTGTAGTTCTACACTTACAGACTGTAGTTCATCTGATTCGCTACATACACTGTTTATTCCCTTTGACCCTGTTCTTTAATGGTCAGGACCCAAACAGGACCACCACAGAGCAGGTACTATCAGGGTGGTGGATCATTCTCAGCACTGCAGTGACACTGATATTGTGGTGGTGTATTACTGTGTGTTGTCCTGGTATGAGTGGATCAGACACAGAAGTGCTGCTGGAATGTTTATACACCTCAGTGTCACTGCTGGACTGAGAATAGACCACTAACCAGCAACATCACTCCAACAGTGTCCTGTGATGAAGGTCTAGAGGATGACCAACACAAACTGTTACATCTACAAGTGAACCAGCAAAGTAGGCGTGTCTAATAGAGTGGACGGTGAGCGGACCGCTTATAAAAACTGATCCACTTCTACCAGCACAACACACACTGCAGTGTCACTGCAGTGCTGATGATGACCCACCACCCAAACAATATCTGCTCTGTGGTGGTCCAGTGGGGGTCCTGATCACTGAAGAACAAGGTGAAAGGGGTTTAAGTATACAGAGAAACAGATGAACTGCAGTCTATAAGTGTAGAAGTGCATATGTGTTGTAAATGGAGCTGATTAAATGAACAGTGTGTGTAGATACAAGGAGGTGGGTTTAAAGTTATGTCTGATTGGTGTATGTTACATTGTTCAACATTAAGGGTGCAAGTCACCCATGTGCACTCACGCCCCTTCACAACACCACGGATGGTGGATGCTTTAGCCTGGAGGATGCGGCGTCCGTGATAATTAAAACGAATTTCAAATTTGTCTGACCGCAGGTCACTGTTCCACTTCACCTCACTTCGTTAGAGAAGGTGGCGATGTTTCCTGTCTATATTTGTTGGATCCTGTTTATACCGGTTCTTGGGATGGTAGAGTTTTACCTTGCCATGAGTTCTCTGCTGTTGCACTATTTGTCCTATTGTCCACTATTTAGATGGGACTGTTTCAGCTCACGCCCACTTTACATAAAGACTCAGCCAGAGACTGCCTCAGTCAGAGACTGCCTCAGTCAGAGACTGCCTCTACCTGTGCAGCTTCTAAAGCTTTGCTATCCAGATTTCAAACAGAGACTCTTTTCTTTGGAGTTTAGTTTATTAAACTGTAAATACTGTTTGATCAGAGGAGGATGGGTCTCCCCTTGTGAGTCTGGTTCCTCCCAAGGTTTCTACCTCCAGTTGAGGGAGTTGTTCTTGCCACTGTTGCCTCTGGCTTGCTCACTGGGGGATATATGTTGTAACTGTCTGTTTTCAAAACTCTGTAAAGCTGCTTTGAGACATCATTGAAAAAAGCGCCACACAAATAAACTTGACTATTTGCTGGCGAACTGCTCCTGAAAGACTCTGGGATGCTCTTGAAAACCGAATCCTTCAGTGTTCTTTCAGTGTTACTCTAACTTTGTCTTTTTTGAACATTGACAATGGCATCAAATTCAAGATGTACAGTTAATATGCTTTCTCTGTACTATATCCAATTAAATCTAGAGTTTAAATGTGTACACGCGTAACAAGTGAAGTCTGTGAAGTCTGTTACAGACTGTATCAGACTGATTACTAGCATGGAGTCCTCTCGTCCTATTAGAGAAAATGTAAGTGGCATGAGCAGAAGTGCTGGGCATTTATCTTTCACTGACCTGTATTTGACTTTAATTGAATTTGGGGTGAATGGTGGCTAAATGGGTGCTTTTGTGAGTGTGAGAGCTGGCCCTGACCTCTTCCCTTGCGGAATGACCCCAAAGCCAATGATGAGGAGAGTCGTGACGCCAATGCCGGTCACTAGTATGAGAGCGTACAACATACGATCTGAAAAGAAGGAGAAAGAGCAAGAGGAATATAAAAACAGAAAGAGAGAGGAAACGAGAGTAAGAGCACAGTTACCATGGATACGCTGACACATACTATTGAAGCATTTCAGTTCTAAAATTGGTTGTCACTCCAGATATGACTGGACTCTCAATAAAACTTGAGATTTAATACAAGTGAGCGATTACAACTAAATAGTAACAGCTGAGAGAGGAACTCGGTGCAAGATAACATGAGATATATTAGCAGAAATAGAAAATAACACACAAACTAAGTTTTTAGTAGTGTATAATTACCTGTGACTACAAATCATTGTGTTTTCATGGCTCAGATAGAGCCCTACATATCTTCACAGCAGTGGGTCGTCCTAAGGCTTCATTGTAAAGCCGTGAGGCTGCTATAGTAACCCAGAACGGACAAACCATCTACTGGCTGTAGAGAATGACTTTCTCATATTTAAGAAGTATCCTTGTTGAAATGTCTTGACCTGGTGCTTATCGGTAGCTCAGTGCAAGAAAACTTTATCCATTTTGTATTATTGCTCCTTATCCTTACTAAAACTACGAGGCTGAAGTCAGCTTCTTAACCTTTAGCCTCTAGTTTGTAATTTTCTGTCCCACACTGAATGGTGCAGCAGTTATTAGAACGCCTCAGGCACCACAATGAAACCACAGCACCATTTGAGGTTGAACAGGAAAACTGTAATGAGAAGCTGACGAATATCAAAAAAGGTCTATTAACTGGGTTGATATATACAACCTCACTGCTAGAGGCTTACACACCGCTTCTTTAAGGTTAATAAAAGGCACTGTAGTATATTCATGTGAACAGTTGACAGTATCCGCTGAAACATCTAGCACACATGTACATAGCAGACATGTAGGAAAACTTGGTACAGTTATATTAGTTAATCTGATTAAACTGAATGGTGATGCATTCACCTGTTTCTGAGCTAATATACTCAAATACTAATACTTTTAATTCCACCTTTAATGTTAATAATGCTTACATAATGTTCATGTATCATAAATACCCATCATTTTAAGTTTTATAATTTAACAGGTATATTTATTTTCTATTGTTTCACCTGCAATCACGGTAGAATTACAGATATAAATAACTACAACAGCATTAAGACATCTGGCTATTAATAGAGAAAAGAAATGTCTACCTTTACAGGGTTAATATGTTTAGTTAGTGATATAATCATAATATAAATTCCATCTGTTTTAATGTTAATGTAAAGTAATACATCACATAGGGGGTTTAGCTTGTGTTTGATTGACAGTGGCTGATTGACAGATTTATTTTTCCACATGATGATGTGCTCATTGTTCCACTCTGCTGGTTCTGTACAATTAAAATATGCACTGGAGTTCAACAGTGCACCAAATCATGTTACAAAATAAAGAATCAAGTCTGTGTAACTGATGCAAATCCTGACTTTAGTGGGTTTTAGCTTCCACCTGAATGAAGACAATCATGTCCATGTTTTATTCAGAATATTCAGAATCATGTTTACCTCATACACAGTAGTGGACTACGTCTGTCTGCTTGTGTTTATGTTTATGTGTATGAATGTAAGTGTATGTGTTTCAGAAAACAGAAAATAAATAAAATAAATGACGCCCAGCCTCACCTGAACAGTCCACTCTACAACACAACATATCCATCAACATCATCTACACAACAAATACACAATCAAATCTTAATTTGTAATGACAGACCTCTAACCATCTAACGGCCAACGCTCATAGTTTGTTTTAGCAGTTATTTTCTGATGCCGGCCTGATTCCGACATCATTACTAATAAAATGTTGTGTTCAAGGACAGCTGGTGTTTTCAAGCAGTGTGAAAAAAAGATGTTTTGATGGAACAGCATGGTTATGTACCTTGTTAGTATGTATGAGGGTGGGTTATGTGTTTGAGTACCTGGCAGGCGTCTGGCAGGTATAATGATGGTGAGAGGTGAACTCCATTTGCTCCAGAGGTGGTTATTTTTTGAGCGGCAGCGTACCTGCACCTCATAACTCCCCACCGGCAGGTTCAGCAGCTCCAGAGCAGACTCACGTAGCCGCTCTTTGACCTACAGGGGGAGACACATACACACACACAAGTTAGTGTCTGTTTCTGTGTTTGTTGTTTTAACCTGAACTACTATTTACCTTAACCTTAACATTACCCTAACACTAACCTTAAACTTAACCTTAACCTTAACCTTACCCTTATCCTAACACTAACACTAACTCTAACCTTAACCTTAACATTACCCTAACACTAACCTTAAACTTAACCTTAAACTTAACCTTAACCTTACCCTTATCCTAACACTAACACTAACTCTAACCTTAACCTTAACATTACCCTAACACTAACCTTAAACTTAACCTTAAACTTAACCTTAACCTTACCCTTATCCTAACACTAACACTAACTCTAACCTTAACCTTAACATTACCCTAACACTAACCTTAAACTTAACCTTAAACTTAACCTTATCCTAACACTAACACTAACTCTAACCTTAACCTTAACATTACCCTAACACTAACACTAACCTTAAACTTAACCTTAAACTTAACCTTAACCTTAACCTTAAACTTAACCTTACCCTTATCCTAACACTAACACTAACACTAACTCTAACCTTAACCTTAACATTACTCTAACACTAACCTTAAACTTAACCTTAACATTACCCTAACACTAACCTTAAACTTAACCTTAAACTTAACCTTAACCTTAACCTTACCCTAACACTAACACTAACTCTAATCTTAACCTTAACATTACCCTAACACTAACCTTAACCTTAACCTTAACCTTAACCTTACACTAAATCTAACTCTAACCTTAACCTTACCCTTAACCTTAACCTTACTCTGACCTTAAAATTAAACGATTTACATCATTCAGCTTGTGGTCCCCACAAGCAAGAAAGGTCTCTACAATGTGAGTTTATGACTAGGTTTTGGTCCCCACAATGTGGCATAAACCTCATACACACATGCACAAACACTACGTCAGGATGAATCTATCTATCATTTATCTTTAATAAATGTACACTGTAGGTTTATGTAGGCTTGTATTTTAATGCTTTTTCACTGGTTTCAAAGGGAAAAAAAGCATCTCCCTATTTACGCTACAGAGAAGCAGTAATGCCTAAAAGACCGCTACTAAAGGGTTAACAGAAACATGACATGAGCTTCATTGAGACTGTCTAATAAAATCTCAGTACCTTCCAGTTATTGGGCTCAGACAGTGGCCTGAAACGCAGCTCGTAGATGAGTGTAATCCATCCTATGTGGACTTGCTGGGCGATGGGGTACTGCCAGGACACCAGCGCTGTGCGACCTGATTCATATTCACTTACGTTCATCAAAGTGTAGGTGAGATTAAAGGGGGGGTCGATTTCCACTGTGGACAGAGACGAGCAAACAATCAAAGGCTGAAAACAGAAAGTGACAGATTCATCATTCACAGCGTTAACATATCAGACTCTTGGATGAGGTTGGAGTTCAACTGGTGGCATGGCATTTAGTCCGACCTGAAGTAGGTCACCTTCATTACCATGCTCAGAAGGATATTCCACAAGAATGACTGCTGTTTGTGAGGGACCAGAGATCTCAACAACAGAGACATTACAAGGAGAGGAGACAGGTCACCACTTTCAACATAGGACCGAATTGGCTTAATGGTATAGCTGTGAGCAGGAAAAGCTCCTCTTAGTGCGGTGTTTGAAACGACTGCACAACCAGAAGCCAGACAACTGCTCAGAGTAATCAAACATACATACTTGTGACACTATCTTCTTCATCATTCACACAGAAAAGAGGCCAAAATATTAAAACACACTATGCAAAGAAAAATGTTTTGAATTACTAGCTTTACAAGTCTGCATAGGACGCAATAATAGCTTTGTGGTTGTCGGAGTTTACAGACCTCCTTCAACACTCTCTCATGCTGTAGGTGAGTTAGCTTGACCTTTATCCACATACATTGACTTAGAAGTGCTGGTCCTAGGTGATTTTGGTCTGAACTGGCAAACTAATGCATCTGCTCACATGAAGGAAGTGTGTGGTAACCTCTCTCTCAATCAACTAGTTACAGAACCAACAAGACAAAACTTGCATGACACCAGTAAGCCAACCCTAATAGATTAAATTTTATCCAACAGACCTGACCAAATCCCTGCTTAGGCGTGTTTGAACTGGGAATTAGTGGCCACTGTCCTATTGGATGCATTAGGAACAGCAGAATACAGAAGACAGGCTCTTGGATGGTGGTTAGAAGAAAGTTGAAACATTGTCCATTTAACACTTGATCATTTTAGCCATTTGTTTTCTTGATAGACAAGCATGCCCTCTTCAAAAGATTTAGAGTGTGAGATAGGTCTAATCCCTGGATGACCAATGAGATATCCACTTTGCTAAATGCAGGGAATAAAGCATGGGGTCCTCGCCAGAAGAAGTAAGAATAGAGACCACATGCTTTCTTTTGAGTTTTCTCCGTGGGGTGTCGGGTCTCACCTTTAGAGATAGGGCGAGGAGCTTGATTATACGGGGGAGGCTCAAAGTCGAGCTGCTACTCCTCCACGTCAAGAGGAACCAGCTGAGGTGGTTCGGGCATCTGGTTAGGATGCCTCCTGGACGCCTCCCTGTGGAGGTGTTCCAGACATATCCGACTGAGAGGAGACCCCGGGGAAGACCTAGGACAGGCTGGAGGGATTATGTCACTCAGCTAGCCTGGGAATGTCTTGGTATACACCGGAGGTGCTAGAGGAGGTGGCTGGGGAGAGGGAAGTCTGGGTTTTTCTGCTTAGACAGCTTCCCGCATGACCCGCATCCCCAGAAAAGCGGTAGATAATAAATAGATGGATGGATGGCTTACTTTCAGACAGTTAAGAAATAAATGTACTTGCCACATAAGAAAAGCTAAAGCCGAATACTATTTGAGTCAGTTTTTCAAACTTAAGAGGCTGTAACATCCATAGAACCCACAGAATATCCAGTCTGTAGGTCTGCTGAACTGTTCTGCAGCCCAAGCAGTGTGAATGAATCGTGTGTGAGCTATAGCAGTCACAATGCAGCATCCATTATGTCAGAGGCAGTCTGTGGAAAAAAGGCTTTGACCTGTTGGAGCGAGTGCTTCACTCCGGCTTAACGGAAAGTTGTTCAGTGCTCTGGGCAAAGTCACGTCACTCCACTCGCTGCTCTGCACCGCTCTTACACTCCGGTTAGAGAGGGACAGACATCACACGGTAACCCTTTGAGGCAACCAGAAATTTGGAGCCTAATTTTGGCCACAAGCTGCACAAGCTGGCCCAAACTGTGAATATAATAAAGGAACGAGTTCTCAGTTCTCAGGCAAGAACTGAAAAAACAGCAGGAACTATGCTGAACTGACCAATGGTGCACAGGAAGAGCCATATTAGAGTCTTTCAAAACAGGAAATGTACGGACAGTCACGAAGGAACCCTCTAGAAATGACTGTGTGTGTGACATCTTACCAATATCAGCCACGTCTAAGCAGTGCTCCTGTGAGGTGAAGGCTCCTCTGCGCCCATGTGCCGTCACATTCATGCAGTAAATCTCCCAAATCAGCGTGTGCTCCGTGTCAAAGTAACAGCTGTTTGGTCCTCCGCTCATGTAGTCCGGACACTCTTTTGGGGGCCCCTTACTGAAATACACAACAATATCAGACATCAGCGCAGTGATATTTCAGAAAATCAATAAAGGGGTCTCTGGAGCTACAATCGTATTATACCCTCCATCAAATTGCATGCTTTGTTGATGTTATAAGTGAACGAATAAGGAAATTTGATAGGATATGAAACATATCATCGCTGTCCAATGAAAAACAGGTATATCAGGAGAGGTGAAAAACTGGTGTCACTTTTAATGTAAGTCCATGGAACCAGAATTTTTTCCAAGCTGTTTTGGAGCATTTCTATTGGTCCATTTATCATGAAATTCTCCCACAACGTAAACGGCAGCTGCTGCATTTAACTGATGTAGAAAAATAGAAATCAACATAAATGAAGATACATGTTTTTCATTGGACAGCGACGATATGCTAACTTATTTACAAATAGTGAAACATATTTAGTTGTATATTAACAATAACACACAAACGTATGTGTGACACATCATGTAACAATATACGATAGAAAACATTCTCATATTCCTGTATGAATGGCTTTGTAGTCCCCTGGGATCAGAAAGTACACTTGATGCAGGAGTCAGGATCGCAGCAAGCATCTCCTCATTTTTATGCACACACACACACACACACACACACACACACACACACACACACACACACACACACACACACACAAAACACACATCAGACAAAACCAACAGCTGGTCACCTCACTGTGGACTTTTCAGTCAGTGTTTCTGCTGCTGCTGTTTGTCCCACCCCCTTTTAAAGGTGCCTCGACAGAGGGAGAGAGTTTGCCGTTCCGGCTCCCGGGTCACGTGCCCTAATTTTAGACTGTAGTCCTCCAAGGATCAAACGCGCAGCCTAATCTAATAGTCTTACTCTGGAACAGGAGGTGGGGCTTGGTAGACAGACTCTGAGGTACAAAGCTCCATCCTCATGCCACTCGTGGTTCTTGTCGTCTTCCTGCTTTCTCTTCCTGTGGCTGTCGATCTCCTCCTGCTATTTCTTGAGGCTGAGTTTTGGCCACTGCCTTCTTCCTGCCTCTAATCTCTCATTGGACTCTTGGCACAGCCATATATTACTCATATATTCGAGCTGCATGTTATGTAAAATGGTTTGTAGGGTAATTATGTTGCTGGTGTAATTTTTTATTACGTTAGTATGTATGTCAGACAGACGGCTTATCCGTAGGCCATGAATCTGTTCTTATTTCCAAGTTAATAAATTAAATATGTAATTGTTCTGCTTGGTGGGCAGTTTTTATTTATTTGCTGAGGTAAACATATCAGGATAACAACTGAATACGAAATGTGCACAGAATAATAAAAATAATAGTTGATTGTTCATGCACATACTAATATTAATCAATCAATTGGCTTAATTGGTCTGTAAATGTGAAGAGCTGTAAGAATTTGCTCCCAGATTACTTTTTTAACTTTTACTATACTCCTTGTGCAGGTCTGACATGATAAGCAAATTAAACACTTTTTTATCCCAATATGCCAAATTAAGCTAATTAACTAATTACATAATTAATTTCCACCTAGAAATTCAACAAAACTGACCAAAAATGTGGCATAGGGGTATATACCATATAACCAGTAAACTGTTACACAATGTATATACACATTATACAGTTTGTCAAGTGTGGACCACTAATGCAGGGCAAGGAAGGGGATCTCTGTGAAACTTGGGGCTGGAGTTCTAGGTGGCTTTGGCTGCTGGGATTTTAAGCCAGGCCTCCCCTTGCCAAGCAAAGCGTGGGAAGGTGAGGGCAGAGGAGTGGTTTATATAGAGTGTGTAATGATAGAGAGGAGGAGTTTGGGTGTGGTCCTTCTCTTTAACTTAATTTATGTCATAACTTCATATATAAAATGTAACATATTGTAGATCTCCAAAGAAAAACATCTCATTTTTTGTTAATTTTCAGTTTTCTATACCATCCCAATTATTGGTATTCCAATACCATTTTCTTTGGTCAGCAATGTCTAAATAATTGTAATACTTCCACATGTCAAATATAACAAATTTAATCTGAGATTTGTTACAGAATTAGATCAAATTTGTTCTTTTCCTAAGACATGTGACCCAGCTTTCTGCTGATATCAGCCCAGTATCAGTATAGTGGGTTGCATCTATCCATCCATCCATCCATCCATCCATTATGTGCTGTTGTATCCCACTAGTCGAGGTCACAGGGGGCAAGAACCAATCCCAGTGCCTTCAGGCGAAGGCAGGGTACACCATGGACAGTTTGCCAGTCCATCGCATGGCCAACATTCAGAAATCTATCTCTGGGTAATAAAGCTAAACTCATGGGTTTATCTGGAGTACTGCAGTATTAGTTTGAGAAAGATAGTTATTAATATGCAGGATCTATATTATTGTGAAAAATGTGCAGGTGAACAACTCAAAAGCATTTCTCTACAAGAGGTAACTCTGGTTTAACTGGCTCAGTTGCAAGATTAGTATAGCTTACATGCTTATTTCTCAATCAACTGAAAAGCGCTCTGTCCTGCTGCACTAATCATGTTAACTTGATCAGTGACCTCGGTTTAAATGTCACGCCACGTCTTACCCAATGGTGTACATGAGGCTGTAAGTGACGTTGTCATCGTCCTGGGAACCGTTGTCAAGGGGATGCCACCAGCAAGTAAAGGTCTCCATGCTCGGAGAGCGGCAGTAATGGATGTACGGCCTTGTGGTATCTGCAAAAATAATGAACAAACCAGTTCTCAGTGGCAGAGCCATTATTCTAAACAGGCCATCTGACACATGCTTCAGGGCAAGTCTACTCCACTTTCCATTTCTTTTCTGGTTTGTACCAGCTTCATTCCAACCTGTTCCAAAGATCAAATAACGGCAATAAAACACAGAATCTGTTGACGGTCTGCTGAAACATGTCTCTGCTTCACAACTTCACTTGGCTTCACTCTGTGGAGTGACAGTTAGCAGACCTTTAAGGGGGCTGGTGTAGTGATTCTGACACCTTCCTGTCCTGAAATCTGAGAGCGTGTCTGTAATCCATCAGCGTGAAACTTCAAAAGATGGCTGGTGATGCTAGAAACCACATTAGGATGTTTTTTTAGAGTCTTCAATGTCACACCCGTTTCCTCAGTCTGTTGCTTGTGGCATGAGGGCTAATGCTAGCAACTATGTTAATCTGTTCTGAAGACTATGAATTCCTAGAAGAAAAGAAGGAAACATTCAGAAAGAGAGATTTAACCTCATTGTGGAGCCATGTGCAGCCCCGACTAACTGTACATGAGTGTGCAAACTTTCAACCCAACAGCAAACAGCAGCTACTCGGGCTAATAGGAAAGCTAAACCCAAGATCACATTTCTTAAAGGTTCTTCTCTCTCCTGGACACGTTTTTGAGATTTAGAGCTTTTTCTCATCCATCTTATTTCTTCTCCTGAAGAATAATCAAGCACTTTGCCTCAGTGACTGTACTATTGAGACTGTTGAGTCTGCAGAAGAGATTTTTAGAATAATTGTCATTGCTTGCAGCTGCTATATAAACCTGTCAGGTTGAACACGACTTCAGACAGCGAGCCTTTCATTGTTCAGTCTGGGGGGCAGGACTGAACTGCCACATGCAGTCAATGCAGTGTTTAAAAGAAATCTGAAGTGGTTGGTAAAGGCTGATACTGCATGATACTGCATACTAAATACTGAATTATAAGTATGTACATTAACTAGGCCATCAGAAAAGTGGGCTGTTTTCTACATGTTTCTACATGGTTCTTCTTTTCGTCACAGTGTATTGCCAGTAGAAATGACCCAGTTGCAGGACACGTTTTAGTTTGGGCTACTGCGGTCGCGGAAAAGGGTCCGAAAATAAAGACACACTGTCTGATCTTAGTGATGAATAGCTGGTGACTACAAGAAAGAACCCTCTGAAGAGAAGCATAGCTCATCTGCTGGTATGGCTGATTGCCAGCTCAACACATCCTGACTCCTGAAATGCATGTAATATCACAAAAAAGATCTCGAAGTTGACACGGGCCACTTTTAATACAAAGACTGTTTTAACCCCAACAGTAAGAGTATTTCCCAGTGATGGAAGATTTGAAGATTTGTTAGATATAAAGATTATTTTAATACATATGTTTGTGTTTTCTACACCCAGTGCATTTATATCTGGTGGGTTTTAATAAACTTTGGGCTCTACAGATATCCACAGCCAATAAACAGTCAAATCAGCCACTGCGCTCAATAAAACTCTCATTATTCAGAGCGTCTGTTTACCCTCCACAGGTTTCTGACTTAGATAAATAAAGATAAATAAAGCAGTATTGTTTCTAGCCTGGTGCACCCACTGGGGAAATCTGTATGCAGCATGGAATGTCTAAAATTGTCTAAAGGTTTGTTTCATTTTTATTGATTCTCATCTCTTATTTCATGTGCCAATGCAACATTATTTACATTATCACCAAAGTGTAGTAAAGTACAGTATATTATCTATATATTACAATGTTTACCCATGATTCTTGCTCTTACTTACCTACTTACTTAATGTCTGCCATTAGATTAGAGCACGTATTTATGTATTTATGTACATATGCAGGTATGTATTTTCTGGTTTTGCTCCCTACATGTGTAACTGAAGTTGGTGTCCAGGCACAGCTTTCAAACTACACACTACAATGCACACAGATGAAAAAGTATGTGGCAACATGCCTGCATGTTACACAGTAAAGAAGAAAACGGTAAAACACACAGGTTGAGGGTCATGAACGCAAGAAACCAGCTAGTGCATACTTGCTGTTAAAGCGATGGTCTACAATTCTAAATAGGTTTAAAACACCACATTTACTAGATACAGTGTTTCGCTCTGACCTTCAGACTGAAAGTTATTCTGTAATGAAAGGCATGTTATTTCTATTATACAAACTCATTATTTTTTGTCTGTTTTTTTTACTAGTCATGAAAAGAAACGAATTTGCACTCTTCCTTACAAAGTGAATGTAGTGCACAATTCACTACACAACTGTAGGGATCATTGTTGTAGATTTAGGGGTAAACTCCACAGATTTGTAAAAACATCAGCATAATTTAATTAATGAACAACCACTTCAGAGTGGTTTGATGTGAAATGGTTTAAAGATTAATATAGATACCAGGATATATATATATAATATATATAGATGGATATATATGTATAATAACTTTTGCAAGAATGGAGAATTTTACACCTAATCACTCTAAATTACTCCTAAACCATTAGTAACTTACAGATGACAAAGCAAACAAAGGTATACAATTTATATATATAACTTCTAATATAAATAATAAGGATGTACTAAAAGAAAAGAAAAGAAACTTCTACTGCAAACTCACACAGTCACAAACAGAACGCTCCACTGGCGAGGGACTGTACAGACACATACTTCTTACACACATAAGTCTTATGACTATCATTCAGGAGAACTGTAGGAAATTGAATTGGACCCAATATTAAACAGAGAGAGACCTTGTGAGAGGGATTACGTCTCCAGCAGCAATGCACTGAAGGCACAAGTAAGCAGCTGTGTTTTAACCCACTTGTCTCTGTAGCGTTCTGATTCTGAGTCATGCACAGTTGATGTGAGGGTTTCACTATATGGACACTGGAACACATCTCTTAATCATTGAATTTCAGTGTTTTCTACAGTCTCATTGCCACAGGTGTATAAAACCATGCACCTAACCATGCAGTCTGCCTTTACAAACTTGTGACAGAATGGGTCGATATAAAGAGCTCACTGAACTGGAGAGTGGTACTGTAATAGGATGCCACTGTTGCAATGAGTCAGTTTGTAATATTTCTTTCCTCCCACGATCAACTGTGAGTGGTGTTACTGAAAAGTGGAAGTGTTTAGGAACCACAGAAACTCGTGAATTAAAAGAGCGGGGTATTCGAGTGCTGCAGCGCATAGTGCATTAAAGTTGCCAACACACTACTGACCCAGTAACCACAGAGATCCAAACCTCCTTAATTAACATTAACATCAGCACAAAAACTGCTTTCCAGAGCAGCTTGATACAAGTTTTACATCACTGGACACAATACCAAGAGTCAGAAGAAGTTGAAATGGTACATAGTGTCATCACTGGACTCTGGAGGGACCGAAACATGTTCTAGGGAGTGACGAATCACGTTAGTGGAG
This sequence comes from Megaleporinus macrocephalus, assembly GCA_021613375.1. NCBI lineage: Eukaryota > Metazoa > Chordata > Actinopteri > Characiformes > Anostomidae > Megaleporinus > Megaleporinus macrocephalus. The sequence goes on from CM038722.1 coordinate 14,534,345, forward strand.
GGTGGATAATGCTATGGGGTTGTTGTCCAGGGGTTGGCCTAGAATTCTTAGTTCCAGTGAAGGAAAATCTTAATTCTTCAGCATACCAAGACAATTGCATTGCAACTTAGGAACAGTTTGGGGAAGATCCTTTACTGTGCCTGCCTGTGTCACAGTGGACAAAGCAGCTCCATAAAGGCTGGGTGGGTGAGTTTGGAATGAAAGTACGTTTCAAGAAGTACAAACCTTTCCAGAAGAGTAGAAGCTGTTATAGCTGTAAAGAGGAGACCGACTTCATATTAATTGCTACACATTTGGAACGCCATGTCATAAAACATCACCTACAGGTGTAGGTTTCCTAAAACTCTTTACATACAGCATATGTTTACATCCTAAGTGGTAGGGCTGATTCAGGAACCAAAGTGAAGGACTTTGGATAACAAAGCATTACATTATAAATCTTTCATAATACAGTTAACAACTGTACATACACTGTATTATATGTAGCAATGCAATATAATACAATACTACTACTAATAATAATGATTATAATGATAAACCTGTAACAATGTTTTTATTCATTGAATTAAACAGGCAGCATTTTGCTCACGTTGTAATGAAGCATGTGGTGAGGCAGTGTTCTATAAATACTGAGGATATCCATGACCCGCTCAGAAGAGTGTATTGTGACATAATCTATCACGAGTGACCACCCCAGTTGCCTTTTTTGGTCTAGTGCATGGGCCCTCATGACATAAACAATACGTTTGTGATGCTTTTCGTTTTCTAAACCTGCCAGCACTAGTTTGTAGCATATTAAGAGTCATAATTATTTCATATATAAACCTTTGACAGCTTTCACAGCATCACTGGTATAGCCACATTGGTCATCTCAGCATATAAATAAGTCAAGGTTTATTTATATAGTCTTTACAACAGCCGTTGGCTCAGCACAGCTTTACAAAAAAATAAAAAACATACATCTATACTAGTAAAAATTTGTTTGTATGAAGGGATTGCTGTGTGCACATGGTGGGATGTGGGCTGGTCTGTATTAAATAACTTCCTGTCTGTAAATAAAGTCCCACCCCGTCTTTGCAGTTTTGTTCGGCAAACACAGCTTACTGTTAATAACCTATGTTGCTTGGCAAAATTATTATTTATTGCCCTTATTGTTAATAATATACTGCCAACGAGCATTCTGTAATGCACAGTAACGAGTTCTCCTTTCCAAACTCTTCACACACAGTGCATTCAGTGACCAGCCTTCAGCAAAACTATAATACCGTAGCTCAACTGCTTACATGCACTGTTACAAAACTGTTAGACTCCAGAACCACAAATATTATTGAGCTGAAGCTCTAAACAGCACCTGGTTTCATTAGAAGAGGCAACCATGGTGAAGATGAAGGAGCTTCGTAAAGAACTCGGGGACAACATCAATAAACCTAAAATACCTAAATGGTAAATATCTTAAACGTCTCAGACAGAAGTCACAGACGGTACTATAACTGGATGTACTGGGAGAAATGTAGTGATGATTTCAATGTCATTAATCAAATTAACAAGAAGAGAACAAGACGCCAACCCCAAACATACAACAAAAATAACTTTTCTAAGAAAGGTGACGTGCATGGCCTCGCCAATTTCCTGACTTGAATCCTACTGAAAATTTATGGAGGATTTAAACATTTTGAATCCAAGAAAGAGATTCCTGTATCCTTGGGGAATTTAAGATGTTTTGCTCAGAGGAACAGAGCTAATATGAACCACAAGGCTGTAAAAAGCTAATTATCTCGTACTGTAGGTGTTTCAAAACTGTAACTTCAAACAATGGCTTTGGAACAGACTACTTAGGTTATTATGTGCTGTCTAAATACTTTCTCCTTATCCGTGTGGGTTTTTAAACATCTTTGGATTTTTGCTCATACTTATAAGTACTATGTCAAACTCATATTCTGTGTGTACATTTAAAACAAAATTAAAAGTGTGTGAAAACTCCCCTCACTGTACATACTTACATACACCCCCCTACGCCCTTATCTCATCAGGAAACTACCAGAACTGTACTATGTGCTACTACGACACGTACCATGCATAAGCAGCATGTGTCACATCGTGAGAGTACAGCAAGACTGCTGGCCTTAGATTACTGTTTGCTGCCCTGCATATGGATGAGGGGGCTGACAGTTAGGGTGGGGCTTCAGCGTGTGTAGATTATTATACAAACCATGCAAAAGGAACAGTGAGCATAGATAACCATAGCATTCACTATCTACAACACATGCAAGAGTCGTAATTGGTGCCGCTGATAAAGGAGAAGCATACAGTTACAGTGTGCACATGTCTGTGTTTACATAAGCAACTGCACTAAACAAAAGTGATCACCACAGATGTGCACAAGCGCTTGGATAAGCATTTGAGGACTGTAAAATGTTGAGTTGTGTTTATGAGTACGTACAGTATATTATACTTCACTAGGTTTGAGTATGTTGTCCCAAGGCTGCACTGATGAGATGTGACTGTGAAGGCAGAGATAGCATAGCTTCATAATTAAGGTATAAACAAATGAACAAAAAGTGTTAGCTAGGTCAAGAAACAGACTTAATACATGATGGGCCAAATCATTATGACCACGTACAGTTGAAGCAAATAATGTTGGTTATCTCGTACCATTAACATCTGGTTATCTCGTACCATTAGCATCTGGTTATCTCGTACCATTAGCATCTGGTTATCTCGTACCATTAGCATCTGTCTCTGAAGATCTGAGATATATTACATAGGAAGTGAACAGTCAATTCTTGTAGTCAACGCCTTGTATGCAGGAGAAATGGGAAGGTGTGAAGACTTGCTCCTAGTTAGCTGTGAGGCAAACCATGAACTGGGACAGGGTGCTCAAGGCTCATCGGTGTAAAAGGGCGTTAAAGGCTATCCGCTCTGGTCTGGACTGACAGAAGTGCTACTCACAGATTTTTTAATGATGGTTATTGAAGACACACAGTAGACCACCCCCTCTAGCAGTGGAACTGGACCTTGGAGCAATGTAATAATGTGTCTGATGTGGACAGACAGGTATATGTGCAGTGTTTACTTGATGATGGCACTGGGATGCGCTGTAGGACCAAGACAAGGTGGTGGAAGGAGTGTGATGCTCCAGCCAATGGTTTTGCTTTGAAACTCTCGGCCCAGGCTATCATGTGGACATCAGTTTCACATGTACCAGCTACTTAAATATTGTTGCGCACCAGGTACATCCCTTTATAGCAGTGGTGATTCCTGAAGGCAGTGGCCTGTTTCAGCAGGACTGCACATACTCCTTTGCAATGGTTTAAAAAACATCAGGAGTTTTAGTGTTGGTCCACAGCAGCTCTATCTTGTAACTTACAGGGCTTCAGAGTTGTCCTGTGGAGCACGGCTTTGTGGGTTGTGACAGTGAAAAGGGGTTCTCATCAGCATCCAGTGTTGTACTTTTCATTAGCTCACAGCTCGTCTAAGGAAGCAGCCTGATCTTACTCATCAGACACAAAAGCCTACCTATGTCCCTCGGCTATGTTTAAATAATAAAAAGCTTTCAAGTGTATTGCTTTGTATGTTGTCAACACCAGTGTTGTCACTTAAAATGCTACTTTAAAAGCAGTGTTGTGTTTGCTGCTGCTTTGTCATTCCTCCTAGTTATTGATCTCCTACTTAACCTCTAAGAATAGGCTAGTCAGAAAAAAGAAAGTTAGTCAGAATGCACATGCCTGCTCAGTATATCACTTGGTTTTCATCAGTACGCGCGTGTCTGTGGATGTGCGTGAGCATGTGATGTGTTTGTATGTGAGTGTATAATTGAGCCACTGTTTGCATAAAGCCCACTGGGTCTGGGTGGAAGATAGATTGTCTGAGAGAGATTACAGACATTCTGTGTATTCTCAACACAGAGGATAATGTCCTGATCCTGGAGCATGTACAGCTCCCTTCAGCAACATGCCACTGTACAACCACACCAGAGCTGACTGCTGCTCTTACTTTAGCATTTAAGTACTTTGTGAGTTAGAGGAATTACACTTATATTCAATTTACAGGCTTCAGACATCTGACTTGGTTCTATTTGTTTCTACAGTACTGTAGCAGCAGTGCAGCACTGTTACAGTTGCAGTCTAACTGACCAAAAGAATATTTGTAAAGAAATTTAAAAATAGTAATTAATTATTTGCTTAGAATAAATCCAATAAGTATTGATATTATGCATCTAAATGTGTTTAGATGCATAATATCCTTGACTAACCTCAGAATTAAATCTTTAAATTTGCTACTTAAAGATGGCCTTCTGGTCAGTTTACAATTGACAATGTTTGCTAGTTTCCTGATCACTACCACACTGCTAAATTCCTTTTTTCCCATTCGTATATTGTTCCTGTTGTCCTGTGTACAGGTATGCAGTGGCTTGAGCCTCACAGAGAGTTTGATTGGGTGGCCAGGGTCCTATCTGTGTGGGGTCTGCATGTTTTCCCTGTGTGGGTTTCCTCTTACAGTCCAAAGAAATGCAGTCAGACTAACTGGAGGTGGCAAATTTCCCCTTTGTGTGTGAGTGTGTGAATGTTACATGATGAATAAAGATGAATACAAACTAATAAAGATAAATAAAGATGAATAAAGACTAATAAAGATGAATACAGATGAATAAAGACTAATAAAGATGAATAAAGATGAATACAGGTGAATAAAGACTAATAAAGATGAATAAAGATGAATACAGGTGAATAAAGACTAATAAAGATGAATACAGATGAATAAAGACTAATAAAGATGAATAAAGATGAATACAGATGAATAAAGACTAATAAAGATGAATAAAGATGAATACAGGTGAATAAAGACTAATAAAGATGAATAAAGATGAATACAGATGAATAAAGACTAATAAAGATGAATAAAGATGAATACAGGTGAATAAAGACTAATAAAGATGAATACAGATGAATAAAGACTAATAAAGATGAATAAAGATGAATACAGGTGAATAAAGACTAATAAAGATGAATACAGATGAATAAAGATGAATACAGATGAATAAAGATGAATACAGATGAATAAAGATGAATAAAAACTAATAAAGATGAATAAAGACTGTGTATGTATGTATGTGTGTATGTATGCATGTGTATACGTATGTATAAATGTATGTATGTATGTATGTATTTATGTATGTATGTGTGTATGTATGTATGTATAAATGTGTGTATGTATGCATGTGTATACGTATGTATAAATGTATGTATGTATGTATGTATGTATAAATGTATGTATGTAGGTATGTATAAATGTATGTATGTATGTATGTATGTATGTATAAACGTATGTATGTATGTGTGTATGTATAAATGTGTGTATGTATGCATGTGTATACGTATGTATAAATGTATGTATGTATGTATGTATGTATGTATAAATGTATGTATGTATGTATGTATAAATGTATGTATGTATGTATGTATGTATGTATGTATAAACGTATGTATGTATGTGTGTATGTATGTAGATGAATGAATGGTCAATTATTATCTTATAACTAAAAGAAAATTTAAAATTCACTGCAGTCCTCCTGTTTAATAAAACCTGAAGGGAGATTTTTTTCACTTCTCCTAGATTTGTGATGTTAAATAAGACTTGTCCTAAAGCCAAGCCACTAAAACCATACCCAGTCACATAACATAGGGAACAGCATCATGGGAGACACAGTGGAACAGAGGATGTTGACCTGTTCAGTCTTGAATTAGGCCTTTGTGTTGCGTTGCCTAAGACCTAAATAATCAGAATGAAGGTTTATTTCTTGATACTTGATACATAACAATATTTTGCGTATTATGCTTTCGCCTGTGCCACCGCCACCGTGTTGTGGTGCAACTCTGAGGAAAGCCCCAGCTGTGTCTGTGGCTAACTTTAGATACAGGTTGCCTTAAGTCGCATTAGAGAGACCTCTTCAAAGCCTCGGTGCTGCCTATCAAATGAGTAACATCTTGACTCGACAACAGCAGCACCTTTTTCGCTACATCTACAGCCTCATCCGGCTCCGTACTCTCCAACGTCTAGGCTAGAACAGCACGTGCTTTGTCTCTCCTGTGCTTTGTGCTGCATAATTCAGGGCAGATGGTAAGTGTAAACATGACTTATTTACAGACAGCGAGGAAGATCTCAGAACGTCGAAAGCCGCAGAGAGCTTCCACGTGACCGGCAGTGTTTTAGCACACAGTTACATTTCTAACTTGCTTGGAACCATTCAGTGAAACTGGAGGATGATATTTTCTTGTACAATAGGCTGCACAGAATATTAAGAACCAAAAATAATAATTCTTCATGATAACTACATTAACTAATATTTAAAAACTACAATACATTATTTAGCAAATACTACATAATGTGTCTGTTACTGCTGGAGTAACACCTTGTGTTCCTGTTTGGTAGCTTTACAGAAGTTCAAACTGGTCTAAACTGTATGTAGGTCAATGTAACGATTGTTTTAGGGATACACCAATAACACACTGTACCGATATATGTTAACAGTGTTATTATTTTATATATTTTATAAAAGTATTATTATACATATTATATATATATATACAGTGTTTAATTTGTGCCGGATCTTGCCGGAACAAGATGCAGCACCTCTCGTATTTCGAGTACCTGCGTTCCAGAACTTATTTATACAGATCCAGCACCTCTGTGACAGTTTTTGTTTTTAACATGGGGATTTGTTTATAAAAGTAAATTAAAATAAATCACAAGTGCAGAGTGCAAACAGGTTTCTCCAAATGAACCTGATTTGCCAGTCACAGTGTGCATCCATGCGCACTTCCACATTATCGTCTCTCTGTTTATGAAACTTGTTGGTCCACTGCTTGTATAATTCAACCCTGTGCCACGTGTGCGATCTTGTTAAAGGACACCGAACCGCCACAGACAAGCAGAGCAAATCGCAAAATTCAGTGGAGGCTGTAGATGCAATGACTGTGTTGTGGAGTTATTTGAATAATTAGGTTAGGCAGTCTTTGTATATTGTTGTTTTAGTGCAACATGAAATGGTTTGGGTTTTTTTGTTTGGTTTATTTGTAGAACACCATGTTCTAGCAAAAATTAATTCCTTCAGTGGCCTCTCTGAGATTTCCTGGTTGCAGCTCCTTATTGCATTCATTAAAGCTAGTTCTATCCTATTGCATAGAATGCTACTATGTTATGTGGATATATATCCACTATATTATATATATATATATATATAGTTCTACACTTACAGACTGCAGTTCATCTGCTTCTCTGTATTCTTTGTAAACCTAGTTCACCATGTTCTTTAAAGATCAGGACCACCAGTTGGCAGATATTATTTGAGGTGACACTGACATTGTGGTGGTGTGTTAGTGTTTGTTGTGCTGCTACAAGTGGATCAGACACAGAAGTGACGATAGCTCATCTGTTGTTGCACAGTTTGTGTTGGTCATCCTTTAGTCCGTCACAGGACTGTGGATGTTGCTGGTTGGTGAACTATTCTCAGTTCAGCAGTGACACTGAGGTGTTTAAACACTCCAGCAGCACTGCTGTGTCTGATCCACTCATACCAGCACAACACACTAACAGCCCCCCATCATGTCAGTGTCACTGCAGTGCTGGGCTGATCCACCTACCTAATAGTATCTGCTCTGTGGTGGTCCTGTGGGGGTCCTAACCATTTAAAGAACAAAATATTGTGAAAAACTAAACAACATTCAGACAAATGAGCCTTTGGTGTGTTAGATGTAAGCTCCCGCAGCTTCTCTGGCTTGGAAAAACAGAGCTGGGCGTTGTTTCATGTGCAGATTTCTCAAGTCATTCATCTTATATGTACATCTTATTCAGTAGAGCGTCAGCCTCTGCCAAACTTTCGTAAACATCACCGTCATTCACACTGTGAGCAGCAGCAACTTTCAACATTATTTTCAGGCTTAGGTGAAGCTAAAGGCTGTGAGACCCCCTGCTGAGTGACACCCATCAAAATTATTATATGGGAGTTATGTGGGCCATCACACTTGGAGAGATCAATACCAGGCAGGACCTATATTAGGTGTTTGCTATCATATAATTAGTAACAAGAACCATGTTCAACAACTTAAATAGAGACAAAATATCTTTATTGGGCAAAAAACTGAGAGACTGAACACAGGATGGTGTCTAATGCTGGGAGACGCTGAAATTTATCAACAGGACATGAACATATGGGTCATATTCTGATAATTCTCATAGTCTTTAGCAGCTGCAGTCCTGATATTATTGCTTATGCCTGTTTATTTCCAAATCAGAGACTTTAAGCTAAATCTGCATTGACACCCATTCAAATTCAGAAACATTAGCTGCAAATTTATCTCAGATAAAAAAACAGACATCAGATGGATGAGATGATCCAACACAAGCTTCAGGGAACAGATGAGCCTATCATATCGTCTTAGCTACATGCAATGGAATAAAACGTGGACAAGCCTTTCCGGTCACTTTGACCAAAGAGAACTTTTCTAACAAGTGAGTTTGTGAGACGTTCAGCTGTGCTTAAAGAGCCCACATTGTCAATTTAGGACAATCAGTCAAGCTTTCAGAAAGTCTCAACAGGACATATGTAATAAAGTCCACTGGAGCCTGGGTTTCAGAATAGCAGTATAATCATCAGCTGCTTAGCTAAAGCGTGGCAGATTGATTGAAAGGGTCTACACACTTAGAGCATTGTATGTGCATCATCAAGAACAAGAGGACATTCTCTTCACACAAATCTGGGAAAATGAACCGGGGACACGGCAAACCCAGATGATGGAGGGATCACAAGGGAAAATGTAATCAGAGTCTGTCTCCACTGGGTCTGCCATGCAGATAACCTCAGTGTAGAACTGAAAAAACAGCAGACAGTCTATCAGACTATTGAGCTAATGTTAACATGACAGATGTCTGAACAGGTACTTGTGCTGTAGCTTGTTCTGCTTTAACAACTTGTCAGTTTGCTGAGATCATTCAAACAGAGTAATTCAGTGTAGTTTGAGAAATGAGAAATGGTTCATAGGAGAGAAGCGTACTGACTCTTCTTCTAAATACACATTTTCGAGCTGTTACACGTCACTCTTCTATTTGTTTAAGATTACACTGCTGAGTGTTAAACAATCAGTCTATAAGGTAAACAGATGTGACCCCCAGCTTTATCTCTAGCCCTACTGATAACCAAGCCCAGTTATCTTAACAATTTCCATTGACTGCTGCCTAGATCGACCCTGATCCAGCAGCGCGTAGCCCATCTACTGCAATACATTTGCACCCGGTAAAGCTTGGTGAAGCATGAGAGTGGCCTACTCGGCTGTCCTAGCTGCAGTCTGTCCCTGCAGGGGGCTGACTTACCTCCCTTATGCGCTACAGACTGCGAGGTCTCCTGGAGAGCTCCGGCGATGGTGGACCAGCAAAGGGACACAAGCAAGAGCCGCAGCATCGCTCCTCAATCAGCAGTCCAGCAGCTCTGGAAATGAGTTAGCATAAGTTAGAAATACCACATAACAGTGTAATCTGTGTAAACAGATTTATTTTACTATATAAACCACATGACTGAAGAAAGTTGGGCAGACTTTTAACTACTATTTTGAGCAAGAAAACATGTAAATTCTTCTGTACATCACAGATTACTTGTTGATCTGAAAATCAACAATTATTAACTCTTATTGAATTCCATGATACATGTGTGAACACAGAACATACTGGAAAGCAACCAACAGAAATAAAGAAATAAAAAATAAGCAGCACCAAAAACTACACAGCTGCATATAGAAACCTCAAATTCCACATACTGATCTATTTTACTGTGCTTGCCCAGCAGGGACATGCATTTAGCCCAACTAGTCAGTTCAAAAAGATTTTTACGAGTTAGAAAAACAAGGACAAGACCTCCCTGAATTTATCACCAACAATATGTTGCATAAGATCTCCTAGAGCAGGAGCTCTGAAACTTGTGGACCAACCACAAACACTTTTGTGGCCCACAAGAAGATTTAGTGCTGGTCTTAAAAAGTGTTATACAACTAAATTTGAATTAAATTGAACCTGACTGAATTAAATGTAGCCTTTTTGAACATCGACTGATTAATCAAGCACCATAACCAACACCCAAAAATTAACGAACAAATAGGCTGACCCCCAGAGCCGTACCTAAATCTACTTTATTTCTGTAAATAATTTTGCAACAAATTTTTTTATTAATTTACAATTGTCGCTTCAGTTAAATGTCTATATGTTTTGTATCTTAAAAAATTTAAATAAATAATGACCACCAGCTGCCCCCAAGCAGTACCCCTACAATAATAGCATGCATGTATGAAGCAGATGAAAGAAGTCAGAAAATCCCTAATAAAAAAAACTTATTTCAGCACAATAATTGTTGGAAGACAACATGAAACTGCCTTTCTTCAGTATGCCACACTGCCATCACTGCCATCACTGCCTGAACTGCCACTTTAAAGAACATGTGCTAACATGACTAATTACTAATGGGCAAAGAATCAAGAGTGTGTGGAGCATCAAGAGAGAAACAGAGAAGAGGAAATACAAAAATAAGTGCAAACGAGAGAGAGAGAGAGAGAGAGAGATAGCAGAAAAAGAAGAAGAAGAAAGAACACTGCTTTAATGTAACACAGTCATGGGACAGATCACAGGACAAGTCTGTCGGTCCCCTCTAGACACAGTCATTAACACAAACACGCATTCTCTCCCGTAAAAATCCAGGCTTCCCGCTCCAAGTCAAATGCCAAATTCCCAGACTTCTTCCTGACTTTCACTACAGGCTGATCTTCCAACAGAACAACAGGCCTCCTTTGTACTGAACAGACAAAAACTAGCCACAGTATTTTAACCTTTCGATCTGTGAGCTTTATTTACAAATTCACATTCACGTGCACTGTTTAAACATGGTGCACAACCTCTGCAGAAAATAACATCTTTGCATTTTGCTTTCCTTAGCAGGTACGGGAGACTACATACTGCCAGTTGTGCAGACGCTGTGCTGCAGGACTGTTTCGGCTGCACAGACTGGCATGTCTTTAGGGAGGCTGCTGAGAGTGAGGGGGAGCTGGATCTGGAGGATTACACATCTGCTGTCCTCGGGTACATCAGCAAGTGTGTGGAGGATGTCACCACCACAAAGACAGTGACCTGCTACCCGAACCAGAAACCCTGGCTGAATGGAGAGGTGCGTTCTCTACTGAAAGCCAGGGATGCTGCCTTCAGGTCTGGCGACGCACAGGAACTCAGGAGGGCTAGAAGAGAGCTGACCGCAGGTGTTAAGAGGGCCAAAGCTGCATATGCTCTGAAAATCCAGGGACACTTCTCCTCCCAGGATCCTAGGAGCATGTGGAGGGGAATTAAGTGCATCACAGATTATAAAACCAGAGATGCACAATGTTCCAAAGACCCCTCCCTGCCCGAGGCTCTCAACAAATTCTATGCCCGCTTTGAGGACCCTGACACCCCGCCCAGCATAAGACTCACCCCTCCACCTGGAGAAGTACCCCTCTGTGTGACACCAGCAGAGGTAAGGAGGACCCTCAGGAGGATCAACCCCCGGAAAAGTGCTGGTCCGGATAATATACCCGGACGAGTACTACGGGAGTGCGCTGATCAGATCTCCGAGGTCCTGGCAGACATTTTCAATGTCTCCCTCACCCAGGCAGCTGTTCCCACCTGCCTGAAGACCGCCACCATCATCCCGGTCCCCAAGAGCTCCACAGTGACAGGTCTGAATGACTACCGGCCGATAGCTCTCACGCCGATAGTCACTAAATGCTTTGAAAGACTGGTTATGACCCACATCAAAGCCACCATCGACGTCACTGTGGACCCACACCAGTACGCCTACAGGAGGAACCGATCCACAGACGATGCCATTTCCTCTGTGGTCCACACTGCCCTCACCCACCTGGAGCAGAAGGACTCTTATGTCCGTATGCTCTTTGTGGACTTCACTTCCGCCTTTAACACCATGATACCCCAGACACTGACAGATAAGCTCTCCTCACTTGGTCTGCGCTCTTCTCTTTGCAACTGGGTCCTGGACTTCCTGACCAACAGGCCGCAGTCTGTGAGGATCCACAACCTCTCCTCCTCCACCACAATCCTCAGCACTGGCTCCCCTCAGGGCTGTGTGTTGAGCCCCCTTTTGTTCACGCTGCTCACATATGACTGCTCACCCATCCACCCAGGCTGTCATATTGTGAAGTTTGCGGACGACACAGCAGTGGTCGGATGCATCACAAACAGTGATGAGTCTGGCTACAGACGGGAGGTAGAACACCTGGAGGGTTGGTGCAGAAAGAACAACCTCTGCATCAACATAAAGAAGACGAAGGAGATGATTGTGGACTTCAGAAGGGGCAGACATGCCCACCTCCCCCTGCATGTCGGAGGGTCTGCGGTGGAAGTGGTCTCCAGCTACAGGTACTTGGGTGTTCACCTGAGCAACAACCTCACCTGGAGCAACAACACTTCCAGCCTGGTCAGGAAGGCACATCAGCGGCTCTACTTCCTCAGGCGGTTGAGGCGAGCTGGGCTCGGGAGCTCGGTCCTCACCTCCTTCTACAGATGTGTGGTGGAGAGCGTTCTATGCTCCAGCATCAACGTGTGGCACGGAAGCTGCCCTGCTGCAGACAGGAAAGCTCTGCAGAGGGTGGTGAAGGCTGCACAGAGGTCTGTCGGAGTCAGCCCCCCCACCACCACGGACATATACACCTCCAGATGCAGGAAGAGGGCCACCTGCATCATGAAGGACCCCACTCATCCAGCACACTCACTGTTTGTCCCGCTCCCCTCAGGCAGGAGGCTGCGGAGCGTTAAGTGTAGAACGAACAGACTGAGGAACAGCTTCATTCCGGAAGCTGTAAGACTTTTAAACGCCACTTAGTGGAACCACTGCACTGACACTTTTACTGCACTGACACTTTTACGACACCAGTCACTTTAATACACTCTGCTGCTACCTTCTCCATTCCTGTTTATTTTATTTTCATATATTTTATATATTTATGTTTATTTTATTTATTTAAGTACTGCTGTCTGGGTAAAACTGGGTCCTTGGGTACCACAATTTCGTTCCACCCCATGTACCACATGTGATGCGAATGACAATAAAGTCTCCTTGAATCCTTGAATCCTTGAATCCTTAATGAGTTGGAAGAGAATAAACAAGGAAAAAATCAAGTAACCTTTCCAACCTGCCCAGTACGAGGAAACGTGTGAAGACATTCCATTTTGATAAATGGTAACCAATTTTTTTTTTAAAAACCTACAAACTAAATTCCCATATGAGGGGGTTCCATGCCCAAATCATCAAATCCATTTTCCATGATATTCCAGAAATTCCATGATAACACTGAGTATTTATCCATCCTAAAACTCAATTATTGGCCCAATCCAGTTTTTTTTCACAGGGGTCTATGCCCGAGCAAAACTGCAGAGCAACAGAAAGCTTCAGACAAAACCAAGCTCTGCTTTAGACAGACTAACATGTTTTTTATAAAGTGACCCGACCTGATAATGAACGGAGCAAACAGCATGGCTGAATTACCACATGCCAATAATTAATCACATCACTGCAGTCACAGAATCAGCCTGACTTGAAAAAAGAGTCTGAGAACTGCTTTGCAGTAAGGGAGAACATAAGCCACGTACATACAGTATGGTGTAAAAGTTCATTTGTGTCATTTTCTGGAAAACATATCAGTATATAATGTAAACTAACACGCCTGGATTGTTTAAAAAATGAGGAGACAAATTGCTTCACCAATACACAACCATTAATTTCACACTAAATCTACCTAAAGCTCTTTTAGTAATATATCAGGCTGGTCTCAAGTACACAAAGCTGCTTGCAACTTTGTAATAAAGTGTATTAGTACTACTAATAATAGCTTCTATTTAATCGAAAACTGTAGGGATATTGTTCCACACCTCCAAAGCTCAGTCTTGGTTAGGCTTTCTTTTTTTCACAATACTCAAACACGCATTGCAGCCTTGTCAGAAACTGGAAAATATCAGTTTTCTGACTAAATTGAACAGCTGAGAAAGTCATATATTTACAAATAGGAAGCTAGATGGTAGGTCTACATAACTTAACTAATGTTGTGCAATATGACCCTTCACCTTTTCTGTCCATGAAAAATACACCTGTCTTCCTTCTATATATTGTTTAATGCAGCCAAGAAGAAGTTGGAGTATTCTCCAGATCTCTGTGGGTCTATCTTTCAACCAGAACAGGCTTTAGTAGTATTTACTAGTTGACCATGTGGTATGAGTAACCTTCTGATGAGTACCTGAACACAGAATCACTCCGGTAACCAAATGAAAGGAGGTTTGATCCGGAAGCAGAGCAAAAATAGCTTGTGTCACGATGTCTAGCGCCAGCTGCTAGCCTTGTAAATCAACATTCCATTGGGTTTGTGTATGAGAGAAAGCTCACAGGGGCAGAAAGCATTGCAGGTGTGTCAGTCTGGCTGGGTGTGATGCCTTTTAGAGAAACCCATGTGGGAGTTTGTCTTAGCAATGCTAACAAGAGCTTTAGCCTGCTAATCGCCATCAAACATTTACTCAGCTACACTGGCTTCAAGCAATATTTGTGCCACAGTACACTGGCACACACACACACACACGCACAAAGCTCATACACAGCACCCAACAGTGGCCTCTATGTATGTGGGTATTAGCCTTTTTTAATTAACCGGTCTCTGAAACCACGCTAAAATGCTTTATGGCAAGACTAGAGCTCGCCTGCATTATGAATAGCGGTTCAGGAGTACGAGCAGAAAATCAGGGCAGAATTTAATGAACTTTAGAATATTCTAAAACTTTCCAGAACAAGTCTATGAATACTTAAACGGTATTAAAAAAAGCTTGTGCACCAGTTTTACTAATGCATTTACCGAGGAGAGAGATATTGATGAGCACATATCATAATTAGTGCTGTTGTGAGGTCACTACTTCTTGTTCTTGTTGTAAGTCATGTTTGGGCCAGAACGCAGTGCACATATGTTCCACTAAAGCTCGGTTTATCTTCCACGCTTTGAGCTGTGAGCTGTTAGTGCCTTGCGAGACTCTGGTATTCCGTTGTGCCGAGAGGCTTAAGAGCTTAAAAAGAACAGTAAGAACGACAAGAGATTTGGCCTCCATAACACCCTGTTCTGCTATTGTCATTAGACTGTGCAGACATGATGGATAATCTTCTCCACATCTATTAGTTTTGGGCATTAAGGGAGAAACCTTCTAATCCTAGAGCGGAACCAAGCTATCGCACCCAATTGCTCTCACCTTGAAAGAGCTCACCATTAGCAGAGCGACCACCCCCCCACCTCCCCTGAAGTTCACTATCTGTCCTGCTGTTCACTTTCACCCATTCCCACCTCTGAACCCCCACATCCTTACCGCCCATGAGGAATACAGCTTATAGATGAGCTGCTTTCTGCTGATCTCTATCTCTAAGCTAAACGCCTGATCTTGGCTTAGACACAATAAATGCTCGGGTTTCCCACAGGCAGTGCTAAAGGGAGGTGCTCACTGGACGCAGACGACTTCTGGCTTACCTCAGGGCAACTCATACACTCAAATGGATGCTTGGATGGAGTGTTCGAAGTTAGTGAGCCAGAAGACACCTGACTCTTGTTCTTTGGCTATAAATAGGTCCTTAAATGTTTTTTGTCAATGGGATTTACAAATTTACAGTTTTATTAGATACTTTTGCGAGCGGTCATGGCTTGGGAAGGTCAACAACGAATCCTATGTGTGCAAATAAAGCAATTATGGTGGTTTTATTTATCCCTGTGAGTCCTGTTCAGTTCTTCTGTCTAGTAGTTGTGAAGGAGCCAAGTTTTCCATTCATCTGTTTTTGAGGTGGTCATTTCAGAACAGGCTTAAACTTGTGAACTACAGCGATTTACATGAAAAGTCACATTTAAAAATAGGACGTTTGTCACTTTTAAGAAATAAAGTTGGGAAGTAAAAACGGTCTCAAAATTTACTGAGCCTAGTGGCTTACACTAGATGCCTGCTAGCACATGAAAATGAGTAATGAGCATGAATTTGACAATAATGTATTTTTACATGTATTTAACTGGAGGCTGAGTTCTCATGAGGTCTGCATAGAATAATGGCTTTTCAGTCATAGTCAGATCAGAGTGTTGCAAGATCTTAGCACTTTTTTCCAAGACAGAGTTTAGACTGTACTCTAATAAAGATCAGATCAGAGCATACGAGTGCATACCAATTTAAATACATTTTTAATGGACTCCACAAAACCTAATACCAAGATTGTGCAAATGCTAACATCTGCAAGATAAATAATATTAAAGAAAGTCAGGATTTAAGACTGATGAGAAATAAGCCATGCCATGAACTTGCTTGCTATGTAAAATTCAGACCAACATGAACTTCACATAGCAAGCAGGGTTACAGACTGTATTTTACATTCAGTATCAACATTCATGTGTGCCCTTCCAGTAGTTCTTAGATCTTCTCCTTTGCTACATACTAACATAAATGAGGTATTGATTAAAAGTTTTGTTGTTTTAGTTGTTAAAAGTTTCTTGTTTTATGTTGTGCCATCATAAAACAATATGCTTTTCCTTTTAGGTTAAATGACCCAAAACCGCTCCAGCCTATAAGAGTCAGCATTCAACTATTAAAACAGGGGCCATACTGTCATATGTTTACTGCCCTCCTTCGAGTATAATGACCTGAAAAAAGCTGATACATTTTTATAGCTCCAGTCCTTTAGCCTGATCTTCCATCACCAATCCCCTCATCTTTCACTCACCATGTTCATTGGCCCAAAATCTCCTGTGCTGCAGTGGCCTAGATAAAACAGCCATCCACTAATGGATCTTGTATGTGTATTGACCCTTTGCAGTCACCGCCTACCACTTACATTATTTCATTACTTTTGCTCTACACTGGCAACGAAAGCACAGTTTCAAAACAATCACTAGTTATGCTAGTTAAATAGAACGTTAAATAGAACTAGTTAAATAGAGCGTTCAGCGTTCGGTAAAGTCAGTACCTATAACCTTTGGTATGACTGAGTAACCTTTCAGTTTCAGTTTAGTTCCTCTTGTTCAATGTATCTGAAGGAATGCTAAACCAATCTTTTGCCGCCTAAGGAGCAGAGACTGAAGCTATACTGACTATGGTTATAAAAGGGAAGCGCGTATTGCTCTACTAGTAGGTCAATGACTCTGTGGAATGGCTGCCTTCAAAGTACTCAGATTGTTGCTTTCACAGACTGGTGTTTTCCTCAAGTAGTTATTCTTTAGTCCTAGCTCCTGATACTTGCTGCACTCAACTGTACACTGAATGGTCATATGAGGTTAATAAAAAGGTATTTACTTTGTTTTTTTAGACTTTGCAACTAATATTAACTTGGTGTGAGACAGATATTGTAAACCAGGCATGTTTCCTTTTAGTGGATGTTGTAAAATTTGGCTGATATTTTTAAATCACTGATCTGCTCTTATTGTCAGCCAAATTAATGAATCTGGTCCAATCACTGATTTGCTTTTCAGACCTATAAACAGGCAATACGGATGTAAGAAAACGTTGATACTAGATAGCAGTGTTGTAATCTACCTTCAGTCACTTGACTCTTCCGCTCCAGCTTCAACAAGTAGGATAAGTGTGCACAGTAACCGTATGGTGGCACGTTTTTTAAGATGAGCCATTTTTTTAAAGATTTAAAATTATTGCAAAATATTGCTTTTTTTACTGTATCACAACATATTTAATTGTACCCCCTGTGTCATAATGTATCACCAGGTTCTTGAGAATACATTATCGGAAACTTGCTAAAACTTTCTTTAAAAATCCACATTTTTATATTTGGCAGGTTTGTTAAATTAAAATGAACTTTGTTGCGATCGCTCAGTTGGTGCAGTTCACTGGAACAAGTAAAAAGGGCTGCCATTCGAACCCTAGTGGACACCAAATAAGAGACTTGGTCAGGGTCCAAAATGAGCTCCTGTACAGATTGTATTAAATATGAACACATAGACAGACCAAAGATATTTAAACTGAACAAACACAGAGTAAGCCTGTCTTTTCTCTACACACCTTCTTTGGTATGTGCAACGGATGAATTTCCAGAGCTGCTTTGACACGTTGTTGTGTTTTATCATTTCTTAATGAACTTAATGAGCATAGGCACGTTCAGAGCCATTATAATATACTTGATATTCAAACATATAACCAAGCACATCAATTAAATTATTAATTAATGCACCAGGTTTTCAATGTTTTATTGAGGCTGTGTGTTTTCATTATGATTTCAGCCTCGCTTTGTGTAGTGGGTAAATCACGGTAATGCGTGGATGGCTTATGGCCACAAGACAAAGATAAAACAGGACAAGTACAAAACCCTCAAGCTCAGTTTAGCCAGAGTGCAGCATGATTCAGCGTGCTGGGTGGATGCTATTCCTGTAACTGTCACCTATTGTACGATACTAAACCTGCACTGTCAATAGTGACCTTTTTGTGCGTATGATTTTTGTTTACACCTAAAGCTAAGAACTGGCAACTACTTATAAATTGTAGGCATTTGAAAAGTAGCCATGTGACCTGCATTGGTGCAGCTAGCTGGAGCAGTAGGCTGCTATTAAATGGATCATCTCATCAAGGGCCAATACAGTTTTGGCTCTAAGCACCAAAGTAATAAAGAACTTGTTTCTATAACAGGTTTCAGTCAACAGCATATGAAAGAGATCAAATAAGTACAATTAATAGAAATACAGTACAGCATTACGAAGAGGATGGGAAAATCCCTTCACATGAAATTTAATTATCATATAAAATCATTATATTAAATGGTAAGTCAAGTGCGGAGAACTGAGTAAAGGCTAAAGATAGCTTAGAAAGCCTGTAAGAATATCAATGATTACAGTGGAAAGCTCTTATTCTATTAATAACATCAGCTTTACGGAAGCTTACTTTTGGTTTTTCGTCACCTTTATGAACATTGCACTATTGTTTTGCTAAAGTTAAAACTGTGCCATGGAAATTATGAGAATATGACAAAACCTAGCACCCTTTTTCTTTCTTTCTATTCCTCTCTCATTTAGCTAACAAGTACAGGAGACAAGACAAGGAGAAAAGAAGGGCAAACAGTAACCAAATGCAAACAGTAACCAAATGATGCCATGCCCACAAGTTGCTGAGTGAATGCCCGGCCCAGACTGTGCAGGATAATCAAGTGAAAGCTGAGATTTAGGTTAGTTTACACCACAGAGTGCACTTATAATGAATATATGATTGAGTATCTAGAGTAAGACACACTGTTGTTTTTGTTTATATACTTCATATATATATATATATATATATATATATATATATATATATATATATATATATATATATATATATATATATATAATATAAAAAAATGCTATGTAAAGTTTAGAACAACATGAACTTTACACAGCAAGCAGGGTTACGGTGTATTTTACATTCAGTATCAACTGATTCAAGTGTGCGCTTCCAGTAGTTCTTAGATCTTCTCCTTTGCTACATACCAACATAAATGAGGTACTGATTAAAAGTTTTGTTGTTTTAGTTGTTAAATGTTTCTTCTTTTAATGAGCTACGAATGAGAAAAGGTGCCATTATAAAACAATATGCTTTTTTTCTTTTAGGTTAAATGACCCAAAATCTCTCCATATGAACAAAAAAACTACCCACACACACATTTAGACAAGCCAGAACCTTTTGGAATCACGCACTAAAAATAATTAAGCTCAGGTCTGAAGAAAGAATACTTGAATGGTCTCGAGGACACCACGCCCACAGGGACGTGCAGAAGTGTGAGCATCATCACATGGGGATGCCTTTCTGCAAACAGTCCTGGAGCATTATGTGTTTTTACTGGAGAGAGAGGACATATACAGAAATATTTTAGAGGAGAATTTAACCTCTTCAGTCAAGAAAAGGGGAGATGGACACTTCCACAAGACAATGAAGCCACAACAACAATCTCCGTCTAAACATCAGCAAAACGAAGGAGATGATTGTGGACTACAGGAAGCAGCAGAAGGGCGGTCACTCTCCCCTTTACATCAACGGGGCTGAAGTGGAGAGAGTCAGCAGTGTTAAGTTCCATGGCGTTCACCTCTCTGATGACCTCACCTGGTCCCTCCACACCAACACGATTGTGAGATCTGCCTGTCAGAGTCTCTTCTTCCTGCGCAGGCTCAGGAAGTTTGGACTGCCTCCTGATCTCCTCACCAGCTTCTATAGATGCACTATAGAGAGCATCCTAACGGGCTGCATCACTGTCTGGTACGGCAGCTGCACCACCTGCGACCGCAAGGCCCTAAAAGGAGTGGTGAGGACAGCAGAATACCTTACAGGACATCTCTCAGTCCCGCTGCCTGAGGAACAAACTACCAGCCTTACAGGACATCTATCAGTCCCGCTGCCTGAGGAAAATCCTGAAGATCAGGTTAGACAGAGGTCACCCAGCACATGGCCTGTTCACTATACGGCCATCAGCCAGGAGATTCTGCCGCATCCAGAACAACCGGCTACTGAACAGCTTCTACCCACACGCCATCAGGCTTCTAAACAAACTGTGAGGCTGAAAGACCCCAATACTGTTCACTCGGCCCCTGCTATATTACATTATGTTACACTATTATATTATTTATTCTGATATCGCTGCTATATTATATTATATTATTATATTATTTATTCTGATATCGCTGCTATATTATATTATATTATTATATTATTTATTCTGATATCGCTGCTATATTATATTATATTATTATATTATTTATTCTGATATCGCTGCTATATTATATTATATTATTATTTTATTTATTCTGATATCGCTGCTATATTATATTATATTATTATATTATTTATTCTGATATCGCTGCTATATTATATTATATTATTATATTATTTATTCGGATATCGCTGCTATATTATATTATATTATTATATTATTTATTCGGATATCGCTGCTATGGACAATATCACTAAGTCACTTTAAATAGGTATGTCTTCTTAGATAACCTGCCAATGCAAAAGTTTCTACATATGTCCTCCGGTATATCTTATGTATATATCTTGTGTATGTTTTGTATAGTCCTTTATATATTTCAGTTATAACTATATGTATATTTTCTAGCTTATTTTTACTTTATTATTGTCTATGTATTGTATGTTTGCACTGTTTTACATATATAATGCTGCCCTGCTGTAGAGTTGTATCTGAGCCTCACCCCGAGCATTTAAATGCATGTTATGTCCTGACATGAGGTGCAAATGACAAATAAACTTGAAACTTGAACTTGAAACTTGAAACAATGACTCAACAATATAAAGCCAGAATAACTTAAAATAACTTGTTCAAAGCTGCTTGTTTGGACTAGCCAACCTCCATACCTGAATCCTATTGAGAATTTATGACTTGTATAAAGACTTGCAAAAAAAAGAAGATATATTATTTATCATAAAAACAATAGGGTCTGAACACTTGTTTCCCCTCGCTGCATATATGTTAAGTTATATGTTGAGCATTTTCTGCGTATCTTCAAGCTCATAAATAACAAAGACATTTTTATTCTTCCTTAATAAGAGTAGTGCAGTGGGTTGTATGTAGAAGCCTTTTTTTAAGTAATGTAAATTAAAATTCTCAAAATTTCCGTTTTAAATTATCCACTAAATTATGAAAGAGCTTTCACGTGTACTTATGCATTACAAAATCAGCAGCTTTGTTATTTAGAAATTAATGGATTTTCTTTTAAATCTCACAAGAGAACTGAAAGACGAGACCCAAGCAGGAAAGCTCTTCAGAGACACACACGTCACACTTGATAGAGCGAGCAAGGACAGCAGCTATATTTTTCTGTTTTATGCAAGCCTATCTCATCTGCACAATCAGCAAGCTGACAAAAAGCTCAGGGTCAGATTAAAACAACTTGGCATATGATGTTGAAGAACAAAATGTACGCTTACAAACGACACACACACAACTAAGCACTACCTGTATTTTAACACACATATAAACTTTTTTGCCACAGAGAACAGCGATAGACAGCCATGGGAATCAAGGTACATAAAGCTTTACATTAAATCTAGCTTTAGCTTCACTGGTAAAACGCAGCCATATGTTAGAGGGATTAGGATGTGGTTACTTCAACCTGCTTAATGCTGGCATTGGATCAGCAGCCTATTTATTGTTCCGCAGAGCTACAATTACAAAACGCCAACTCTGAAGGAGAATGAAAGAAAACACTTAATTTTAATATGTTAAAGGAATGGCATGCCATCTCTAGCATTTAGGTTGTGCATTGCAACCTACTGAACCAACAAGTTGATGTTCAGATAAACATTATGTCATCTTTTTAAAACCTGTACAGAGTCACCATCATAATTTAGCTCTGAGAATGAGGCACCAGAAAAGGGCACCAACTGTAGCTGTAGGGCTCTTGAACTGTTCCACAAAGTCTTTGGCTCCATGTGAAGCTTAATGCCCTGATCCACTTTGTGCTTAATTGCCCTCGGACTGCTGGGTTACTAGAACGACATCTTTGAAAAAGCCACTGCTCTGATTTTTAATCCATGGCAACGTTTGCATTAGGATCATATACGCATTCCTAGACACAGCGTTAACCCTCAGAGGAAATCCTGAAGGCAGATTACCAGCTCAACTGCTAACCAAAGCCAAAGACAAAAATATATAATATAAAGTGGCACTGACCTTGAAGATAGGTATCTCCTGAAGATATAATCCAAACCTATAAGACCTGAGCCAGTTCTTCTGGTATATCTGAACATCAGAGCAGGTTATTTTAGCTTAGCCTTAGAGGTATCTGCCCAATTTAGACCCCATCAAGCATTTAAATGAGCCATCGAATGGAACATTTTACTTACTATATTGGAATAAGGAGTACATATAACTGAGATACGCTCGTTCCTTCTGCAAACACAAACCCTGTGATCAGAACCCTGTGATCAGAGGGCAGTTAAACAGGCTGTTTCTAAAATCGTGGACTTTTACACAACAGTCCTGACTCAATAACTTAAATGAATAGCTCAGCTCAAGTTTCAGCCCAGAAGGAAACAACAGCAGTTACCAGAATGTAACTGTGGCACAATTTAAGGTGGAACAGGTCAATTTCAGCTCCCACATCTTTAAAGGAATCCCACTCAGTGAAGAAAAGGCAAGACAGCAGCAGTTCCACCTTTATTAGCATCGAGTATCCATTCACAACCTGTAAGTAGCAGCCATGCTGTGTGATTTTATCTACTTTTTCTGGCTAAAGCAAATCATCCTAAACTAAACGTTTCGTAATGAATAACCCATTTAATTTAACCATTTAACCATTTTAATTTAATTTGTGTTGTTGTTGAAATCAAAAGTAAGTAGCTAGTGTCAGTAATGTTAGCTACTAGCAAGCTCCAAGTAACTAACTTTAGCTAAGAATTTAGAGGTTTTGTTCTCATCTATTTCGACAGCTGACAATTTCAACTAAGGTCGTAACATGGTCAGTTGCCCGAGCACACTGGCGATATAAACTTTGTGTAAAGCAGTTGTTTTTTCAAGTTGTTTTTTGGCTCGTTCCTATAAACAGCGTGTTTATTGCATATAGTGCTGTCCTCTGTCCTTCAGACTGAAAGGTTGTGTGTAATGAAAGGCTCGTTATTTTAAGCTGTATCGCTGCAAGCTGTTGTGGTAATAACTGCATAAGACTAGAGCAAAACTGACAGGCGGAGTAACACAGGTACGGTTGGAAACAAAAGGTTTAATTCATTTACCTAATTAATACAGGTCCTCATTTAATAAGCTATGTTTGCTTTGTTTTGGCCACTGCTGACAATTTTGCGTTCTTTTCTAATTTAATACTGAGTTGTTACAAATGATAAAAGCATGACAATTTGAGTGGAAAAGTAGTATCTTTGAATGATTACATGAATTTCAGTATTTGTTCTGATCACTAAATCATATTCACCTGACAGCCCTTCAATTCCAATTCCAGTCTAATTCACTTTAAATACAGTAATTCAAAATGCACTGAGTTGATCTTAAGGCATGAAAACTATGGGATCAGTGCAATGTGTCAAGATAATGCATTAAAAGCATTAAAGCATGTAGCAGACAGTCTTTCCTCCTCCACACACTCTAATCTCTGCACCTACTCTTGATAAGAATGGAGGTCAAAGTCCCTGCTGTGTTAGGTGCTCAAAAGAGATGGATGTGTTTCTGGTCCTGACAGAGGAACCAGTCAATACAGGAAACCTTCCTATTCCTTTCACAAAGCTCAAAATGATTCTCATGTTAATTACAACTAACTGTAATGTACTTCACGCTTCATATAAATCTTGCTAATGAATTTGACATGTTCCTTTTGGCTTTGAGCTACAAGCTGGGCAAGTTCAAATAATTGGAATAAATACAAGGCTATAGACTACAGTAAAAGAGGGCACAAGGACAAAGCATCAGCTGGCAGACCCCATTTGTTGGTCTGAAGGACGAATTTATTCTCTATTTATTATTTTGAGTATTACAAATATGACCCCACGCTTAAATTGAATTCTTTATTAAAGCGTCAAGTTATTAAAAATCGATTGAAGAATATGCTTTAAATATGTTGCTATGCCTACAGCTTACCATAATAACTACATTGTTTGGCAGAAGAATTTATTGTAGGGTTCTAATGAAAGGGTTGTGTACTAGCAAGAACATAGAGAAATGATACATGTCATGTTACAGGGGTTACGATTCAGTATACCGCAATATATAAATTGAGATTCTGAAAGAAAAGGCAATATATTTCCATTTTTAAACACATATTTAAGACACCACACTAGCATATCATCACTGTCCAAAAACATGTACATCCAAAATAGTGACTTTGCTTTCAATGTAAATCAAAGGAACCAGAATATTTTCCATGCTATTTTAGAGCATTTTCATTGGTCCATTCATCTTTAAATGGTCACACAATGTAAATGACAGCTATAGTGTTCAAATGACAAGGAAAATTTAAAACTGTCAATAATGGACAGCGATGACATGCATAGGCTTGTTGACGCTTAAGTAAGCTGTGTGTCCTTAACCCTGGCAATCAGGGGTTTAAACACAAACCAAAACTATTAACTAATCATCAATACTGTGTTCTTTTGAGAATTGATAAAGTATCATGAAGCATAATATTGTGATAAACATTTTCCTATAGCTTTATGTAACGGCACAATATATTTTTGAAATGTAGCCCTACATTATCACACCACTAAGTAACATACTAGTCATGACACAACAATGCATTATAATACAATTCAATATATTTGATATATATTCTTGTATACATACTTCACTGTCACACCCTCAAGTTACAGTGATTAATAATAATAATAATTAATGATAATTAAGTTATTTATTTAAAGGTAACCTATTATGATTTTTCCAGGTTTTCCCTTTAAGTAGTAGTGTTAAGTAGCCTCGGTAGAACCGAGTGTACAGACTGCCCAATCAGAGCACACTGGAAGGTGGGGATTAAAGACATAGGAGCTCTAACAGGGCATTTGAACAGAGAGTGAATACAGATGTACAACATTTTGGTAAAACTGAAAAATGCAATCGTATCCTAATAGATCCCAAAAATAAAATTATGAACACTGAGAATGAGCATAACACATCCTCTTTACCATTGTTGGACATAATTGTATTAAATTATGCTACTCTGCATTAAAACACACGCTCCTTAACCAAGGTAAAGTAACTAATTCATGGCTTGTTGCTGTACTGTTGTATAACTCTTGCTCTTAGCCCTGGTCTATGGTCAATACATAATGAGAATGAATCAGGCAGCAGCTTCTGTACAGTTCCCCAATGAGCAGGGCCCCATAAGTGTCCAACGCTGGGATATACAGAGAGAGATCACTTCCATCTCCCGCAAGAGTAGACAGTGAAGTTCAGAGCTGACACTGACATTTGTTACCACAGGCAGCAGCAGCAGCCAGCAAGGAAAAAGCCAGTGGCGTGAGGGCAGACACAGCAGACGTGTGACACAGATGAGGAGAATGGAGGAACGCCAAGGGTGAGAAGGGAAAAAATGGCATATGGACCTGTGCTGGGGGCTACACGTGTCTCTGAGAGACAGCATATGGATCGACTCTGGAGGAAAGCTTTCGCTGTGATACACTAATATAGATGGATGACAGATAGATGGACCTTCCAGCAATCAAAAAAGGAAAAAAGCCAGAGCTGCCCCATGACCTGTAGTGACTTACTCATATCATGTTAGGGTTGAGGGTGGGCAAAATAACAATATTTTATTGGTGCTTTAATAAATAAAGACACAACACACTTTTCTGAGGGTATCACTGGTGTCATTAGTGTTTACAGAACACTGAATAATATGTAATAGAGAACCTGTAAACGAGTGTTCAGTAACTGCATAAAAAGTATAGTAAGTAGCTAAATAGATAATAATCCTGTCCTACCTCTTCCTTGCATTGGTTTGTTTTTTCCTTTATTTTCTGTTGTATATATGGCCATGAGCTTCGGTCCATGATACAGTTTACTATGGTTTTCTTGCTCCACCCATTTGTCACGTCCCTCCCCTACATCTTATTGGCTGCCCTGTCCTATAATTGTTCCAGTATTTATTTTTTGTAGAATTTTTTTCCTCTGTTCGGTGCTGTTTAGTTTACTTTCTATAGTTTACATTTCAGCCGCTTTCATTTCCACCTGCTTGTACCTGCATTCCACTTCCAGCTGTGTTAAAACTGTATTACTCTTTTTTTATCAGTTGTTTGATTCTCTTTTTATTTCACCTTGCTTAAAATCTTCTTTCGTCAACAACTTGTCGTTTTGTTTGCAAACTTCAGAAAAACACTGTGATATCATGTGTTTGCTATGTTGTCCCTTAACACGGACCTCGTGGTTTGACTGGCTGTCCGTCAACCCCCCGACAACACAGTGCCGTACTGCTACTATGGCAACCACTGACATAGGAAAGCATAGAAGAGCAATCATCTCCAGGTCTTAGCAGCATAGCTGAGGGTGAATGCACAGCAGTAAGGGTTTGTTCTTGTCAATGCAATAGCGGACGAGAAAAATCGATCTCTCTCGCCCGCATTTCACAGTTCACTGAGGCATGCGGATATGCCAGTGGACAGTCCACATATGCATCTGGGTCATCAAGAGCTGCTGAACCATTACAAACATGCACACTCTCACACACACACACACACACACACACACACACTGCTCAACAGTAACCTCTTGCTGATGGAAACATCTTTTTCAAAATCAACCATCATCTACTAATAAAGTCATTTTCTAAAAGACTCAAGACAGCAGCCTACGCTGAAGACATTCTGCTGTTTAGCTTTTATGTGATAACAAGCAGTTTAAAGAATTTAATGAAAAAGGGACCCATAATTTTAAGACATTACATTACACAGAGCATAACATGACAGCTGCCTCCTTCTTTTATTCCACAGTCTTTGTCTAGTTTATCTGTTCCTCTTACCATATAGGTGCACTTCTACAATTACAGACTGTAGTCCATCTGTTTCTCTGTAAACCTTGATGCCCCTCTTTCAGCTCATTCTTCGATGGTCAGCACTGCAGTGACACTGACACGATTGTGAAGTGTTGGTGCTGGTATGAGTGGATCAGACACAGCAGAGCTGCTGAGGTTATTATCAAGTCAACAGAATTTTGTGACCATTGATGAAGGACTCGAGGATGACCATCTCTGACTTTACATCTACAAGGTGCTGCCACAGTATGAGTGTCTAAAAGAGTGAACAGTGAATGGACACAGTGTTTAAAAACTCCAGGAGCACTGCTGGGTCTGATCCACTCGTACCAGCACAACACACACTAACACATCATGTCAGTGGCCATTAAAGAACAGGGTAAAAGGACCTAACAGGATGCACATATATATATATATATATATATATATATATATATATATATATATATATATATATATATATATATATATATATATATATTGTAAATGTAAATAACTGTGACTAAAGGTAGTGAGACTTACTCTTAAGGGGGGCCGCCCCAGTGAGGTGTACATTAAGGCCTAGACGTCTTGTCAGATTAAACAAGCAAAATCAAATGTTTTCTAAAACGCTTCAGATCAACCTCTGCCCTTTTCCTTTTTTAAATAGGCTACTGTCTCAGCATCTACTGCTATCCCTCAGTCATAACTTTCACACAGCATTGAATCTGATTTCTAACTACATGCACACATGGAGCCTCTAACTGTAACATACAGTCTGTGCAATAGGGCCTGCACTGTCTGAGGCCTGAGCAGACCAAAGTCAGTGACTTGTTTATCTAACTGACTCTTAACTGATTTTAGGATTAAAACTCACCCTAGAGCCCCAAGTAGCCATTTAATTAATCCCTTTTGTGAAAGAAAAACAAAAACATAAGGCTACAGCGTCCACAGCAGAATCACCTGTAGAATCTTTAGGCTGCTCCAGAGATTAAATTAGTTTCTTTTACAGTCTCTTCAAAAACATTTATAGACCTACTATTGCACATTTTATTAAGAAATGCCAATCTGGAAAAATCGAGCGGCCTCATCGTCTCAACACTATGCTTCTTTTCTCTATTCAATACCGCCGTCCTTCTGCTCAATGGCTTTCTTTCTGATTTCATTACTCATACCGTAGTTCTCTGCTTGGACAAAATAAACCTTGAACTGTGCTTTTCTTCCAGCTGACCCTCACCCTGATAACAGATTCAGTGTTGACAAGGCATGTATTGCAATGATCATGGCACATGGACAGTGGAGCGGTGGGGCAGAGTGAAGATGGTGGATCGGTGGTGTAAAGTAAGGATGATGGCGTGAAGTGAGGATGATGGGGTGGTGGTGTGGAATGAGGACGGTGGAGCGGTGGTATGGGGTGAGGGTGGTTGTGTGAAGTGAGGACTGTGGTGTGGGGGGAGGGTGGTTGAGTGGAATAAGGACGGCGTGACGGTGGGGTTGTGGTGTGAGGGTGGTGGAGTGGAGTGATGAAAGTGGAGAAGTGATGTGCAGTGAGAATGGTGGAGTGGAGTGAGAACAATGGGGTAGTGGTGTGGAGTGAGAGTGGTGGTGTGGAGTAAGGCCAGTGGTGCGTAGTGAGAGTGGTGGTGTGGAGTAAGGCCAGTGGTGCAGAGTGAGAACGGTGGTGTGGAGTGAGGACGGTGGTGCGTAGTGAGAGTGGTGGTGTGGAGTAAGGCCAGTGGTGCAGAGTGAGAACGGTGGTGTGGAGTGAGGACGGTGGGGTAGTGTTGTGGAGTTAGGACAGTGGTGCGTAGTGAGAGCGGTGGTGTGGAGTGAGAGTAGTGGTGCGGAGTCAGGACGACGGGGTAGTGGTGTGGAGTCAGGGCGACGGGGTAGAGGTGCGGAGTGAGGACGGTGGTGTGAAGTGAGGACGACGGGGTAGTGGTGTGGAGTGAGGAAGGTGGTGCGGATTGAAGATGGTGGCGTGAAGTGAGGACGCTGGGGTAGAGGTGCGGAGTCAGGACGCTGGGGTAGAGGTGCGGAGTGAGGATGGTGATGCGGAGTGAGGACGGTGGGGTAGTGGTGCGGAGTGAGGACGCTGGGGTTAAGGTGCGGAGTGAGGATGGTGGTGTTAAGTGAGGACGCTGGGGTAGTGTTGTGAAGTGAGGACGCTGGGGTACAAGTGTGGAGTGAGGACGCTGGGGTAGAGGTGCGGAGTCAGGACGCTGGGGTAGAGGTGCGGAGTGAGGATGGTTATGCGGAGTGAGGACGGTGGGGTAGTGGTGCGGAGTGAGGACGCTGGGGTTAAGGTGCGGAGTGAGGATGGTGGTGTTAAGTGAGGACGCTGGGGTAGTGTTGTGAAGTGAGGACGCTGGGTACAAGTGTGGAGTGAGGACGCTGGGGTAGAGGTGCGGAGTCAGGACGCTGGGGTAGAGGTGCGGAGTGAGGATGGTGATGCGGAGTGAGGACGGTGGGGTAGTGGTGCGGAGTGAGGACGCTGGGGTTAAGGTGCGGAGTGAGGATGGTGGTGTTAAGTGAGGACGCTGGGGTAGTGTTGTGAAGTGAGGACGCTGGGGTACAAGTGTGGAGTGAGGACACTGGGGTAGAGGTGGGGAGTGAGGACACTGGGGTAGAGGTGCAGAGTGAGGACACTGGGGTAGAGGTGCAGAGTAAGGACGGTGGGGTAGAGGTGCGGAGTGAGGACACTGGGGTAGAGGTGCGGAGTCAGGACGCTGGGGTAGAGGTGCGGAGTGAGGACGGTGGTGTTAAGTGAGGACGCTGGGGTAGAGGTGCGGAGTGAGGACACTGGGGTAGAGGTGCAGAGTGAGGACGCTGGGGTACAGGTGTGGAGTGAGGACACTGGGGTACAGGTGGGGAGTCAGGATGCTGGGGTAGAGGTGCAGAGTGAGGACGCTGGGGTAGAGGTGTGGAGTGAGGACACTGGGTACAGGTGGGGAGTCAGGACGCTGGGTACAGGTGTGGAGTGAGGACACTGGGGTACAGGTGTGGAGTGAGGACACTGGGTACAGGTGGGGAGTCAGGACGCTGGGTACAGGTGTGGAGTGAGGACGCTGAGTACAGGTGTGGAGTGAGGACGCTGGGTACAGGTGGGGAGTCAGGACGCTGGGTACAGGTGTGGAGTGAGGACGCTGGGTACAGGTGTGGAGTGAGGACGCTGGGTACAGGTGGGGAGTCAGGACGCTGGGTACAGGTGTGGAGTGAGGACGCTGGGTACAGG
Organism: Megaleporinus macrocephalus; assembly: GCA_021613375.1. Lineage (NCBI taxonomy): Eukaryota > Metazoa > Chordata > Actinopteri > Characiformes > Anostomidae > Megaleporinus > Megaleporinus macrocephalus. The sequence continues at coordinate 14,565,095 of CM038722.1, forward strand.
TGTGGAGTGAGGACACTGGGGTAGAGGTGCAGAGTGAGGACGCTGGGTACAGGTGTGGAGTCAGGACGCTGGGTACAGGTGTGGAGTGAGGACGCTGGGTACAGGTGTGGAGTGAGGACGCTGGGTACAGGTGTGGAGTGAGGACGCTGGGTACAGGTGTGGAGTGAGGACGCTGGGTACAGGTGTGGAGTGAGGACGCTGGGTACAGGTGTGGAGTGAGGACGCTGGGTACAGGTGTGGAGTGAGGACGCTGGGTACAGGTGTGGAGTGAGGACGCTGGGTAGAGGTGGGGAGTCAGGACGCTGGGTACAGGTGTGGAGTGAGGACGCTGGTACAGGTGTGGAGTCAGGACGCTGGGTACAGGTGTGGAGTGAGGACGCTGGGTACAGGTGTGGAGTGAGGACGCTGGGTACAGGTGTGGAGTCAGGACGCTGGGTACAGGTGTGGAGTGAGGACGCTGGGTACAGGTGTGGAGTGAGGACGCTGGGTACAGGTGTGGAGTGAGGACACTGGGGTAGAGGTGCGGAGTGAGGACGCTGGGTACAGGTGTGGAGTGAGGACACTGGGGTAGAGGTGCAGAGTGAGGACGCTGGGTACAGGTGTGGAGTCAGGACGCTGGGTACAGGTGTGGAGTGAGGACGCTGGGTACAGGTGTGGAGTGAGGACGGCTGGGTACAGGTGTGGAGTCAGGACGCTGGGTACAGGTGTGGAGTGAGGACGCTGGGTACAGGTGTGGAGTGAGGACGCTGGGTACAGGTGTGGAGTGAGGACGCTGGGTAGAGGTGGGGAGTCAGGACGCTGGGTACAGGTGTGGAGTGAGGACGCTGGGTACAGGTGTGGAGTCAGGACGCTGGGTACAGGTGTGGAGTGAGGACGCTGGGTACAGGTGTGGAGTGAGGACGCTGGGTACAGGTGTGGAGTCAGGACGCTGGGTACAGGTGTGGAGTGAGGACGCTGGGTACAGGTGTGGAGTGAGGACGCTGGGTACAGGTGTGGAGTGAGGACGCTGGGTAGAGGTGGGGAGTCAGGACGCTGGGTACAGGTGTGGAGTGAGGACGCTGGGTACAGGTGTGGAGTCAGGACGCTGGGTACAGGTGTGGAGTGAGGACGCTGGGTACAGGTGTGGAGTGAGGACGCTGGGTACAGGTGTGGAGTGAGGACGCTGGGTACAGGTGTGGAGTCAGGACGCTGGGTACAGGTGTGGAGTGAGGACGCTGGGTACAGGTGTGGAGTGAGGACATTGGGTACAGGTGTGGAGTGAGGACGCTGGGTACAGGTGTGGAGTGAGGACGCTGGGTACAGGTGTGGAGTCAGGACGCTGGGTACAGGTGTGGAGTGAGGACGCTGGGTACAGGTGTGGAGTGAGGACGCTGGGTACAGGTGTGGAGTCAGGACGCTGGGTACAGGTGTGGAGTGAGGACGCTGGGTACAGGTGTGGAGTGAGGACGCTGGGTACAGGTGTGGAGTGAGGACGCTGGGTACAGGTGAGGAGGAGAGGAGGAGAGGAGAGAGAGCAGCAGTGCCTTTTTACTCACAACAGCAGCTCCAGTAGTGCAGTTCTAAAAAAGCTACGTCTCCAGTGAAGAAGAAACACTTACACTGTTTATTTGTGGCCTCTGGACTTAATTGAACACAGCGGCTGTTAATTCAACACTGAGGAGTTTGCTGTGCCTCAGTCAACAGAGACAGCAGCTGCTACCCATAACCGTATTTAACATCTATTTCCAGCTCTTGCCTAAAGTTTTTTAGAGCATTTTTTAAACCAAAACACTTTGTCACTACTTCATAATTAACACCAACTCTCAATCCTTAACATAGAGACCATATGTCTCCAGTGTTCAGACGTGGAAAGTAAACACTGCTGTGAGTGAATGTGCTCTTTGGTTATTTATGAGCATGTTTGTGACTGACAGTGTGGAAGAGACTAGAAAGACTAGACTGTTTGTGTTTTAGTAAACTGTACTGTTTGCTCTACACGCTTCCCCACAACGTCAGGACGTTTAACTGCGATTTGCGTTATCTCTCACAGCGAGATCGTCCTCAGCTCCTCTGCGGTTCTCCAGGACGGCAGGAGCGTAACGCATGGAGATGTTTCCATGTGTGAGGTCTGATACAGAGCTGGTGGTCGATCTCCGCACTGAAACCGTCGCGCGCGATTCAGGACGATAAGAGTTATCGCGGCGAGGAAGAAGCTTTTGAGTCGCATGGCGTATTTTGAAAGGGAGGGAGACAAACAATCAGTTGTGCCACTTGTACGACCATGTCCTGTTGTTGTTCTCAGACTGAGAGCGCGTGAAAACAGTTAACAGCTAAAGCGCGCTCCCGCTTAACTCTAACACGCGCGCGCACCTTTGACTTCTTACTGTAGATAAACTGAAGCTTTCCGCCTCACGATGAACAGCCTGTACGTCCCCACAGCGTCGGGTTTTTACTTCTTACTGAGGATGTTCGGTCTGTTTTAAATACATCCTCGTTGTGGGTTGTTGTTGTCTTTTGGTTTATGCTCATCACAGCTGTATGACTGTATCGACTCAAATAAAATAAAAACAATAACAGCAAATGGGTGGGTGCTCGGTCCCCACTCGACCTAAATACATGCAGTACGCGCTTAAAACACCGGCGCGCGCTAATCTGTCCCTCGCAGGCGTCTGCAGCGACTTCACACTGAAGAAACGGTCCCGGTTTAAACCAGTTTTCCAACCATTTAAAGTCCTTTCGAGACCTAACCGGGGGATCCGCCAGCTTTCAAGACGAACACAACTCTATTATCTATTAATTAACTGGCTCACACGTCGTGCTGCACCTCATTTCTTATGTATGTTATTAAAGGCTGGTATAAATCCGGGGTTTACGTCCGAATGATGAGAAGTGATGAAGAGTTGTGATCAAGGCAACCAGGCAAACCGACTACAACCACAAAATATGAGCTTCGTAAACTTCCGAGATGCAACATGATACTCGTCGTTAACTCACAATCCACGCTCTGGTAAACACTAATCCCTCAGTACTGAACGCCTGAACCGTCAAACCCCACTTTATTGATTTACAATCAACGTTAATAATAATAATACTAATAATAATAATTATAAATAATAATAAAACTTCTAGAAGTTCAGCGCTCTGTTCAGCACCTCCGAACACAAACGACACTCGGGGACGTTACTGACCGAACTGAGGGTGCTTAATACGTCACAGTGTGGAACTCTATGTTCTGATTGTGACGTTAAATGTGACGCGTATTTAATTACACGGATCTAAACATTATATACACAGATTTTTGTCTACCCTCTACCTGTGAGAACTGTGTAAACCTGCTTCTACAGACAGGAACCCGCGCTGGCAGACAGTATGATATGAGTGCAGCACTTCCCAACAACCAGAGTAAACAGAGTAAACGTAGAAAATGTTACTATATGACTTCAAAAAGTTCACTCCAACGACTCACACTAACAAACACAGCTAACGAAGGCAGAATATCCACAGCAGAGAAATGAAATGCACAGGCTGTCACTAGAAGTTCTGCTAATCCTCCAGCACACCTCCACTTCACTTCAGCGCGCAAGCCCGGGAACCAGAGTGTGTTTACCTGCCGGAGTGTGTCACAGAGCCGGCAGGACTCTCCGCGTCAGGTCCTCACAGGCTCCGCTCGCCTCCTCCAGCATGAGGTTTATTCAGGGTCGGAGCTGTAGTGTCTCCTCCGTGTTCAGCTCCAGGGGACAGACTGGAAACACTCGCGGCGAACAGAGAAACAGCGAAAACCCGTCCTCTCCGATGTTCCGCGGTGTCACCCGTGAAGGAAACAAACATACAAACAAATAAGCAACAACTGCGTGACACAGTAAAGGTCCAAAGTATATCTCCTCATCTCCAGGAACACCGGCGGCGGTTAAAGGCGATTTGTCCTCCGCGCTCCACCTGACTTGGCGTCAGCTCACTGAGGGTTCTGTAAAGCTCTGCTGGATGAACGATGACGAGGGCGCAGAGATGCTTCGCTCTGATTCAGTTCATAGAGCCGATTCTTTCGAACGGCTAGATTCAACGATTCATTGACTCCCAGTTATTTTCTTTTCTTCACCATTTAGAGTGAAATTCAGTTCTGCTCACCGACCAGAGTAATAAGAGACTGAATATGCTTTAAAACTCATACCAAATTTTCAAGAAGCCATTTTTTGTCGGATTTCAATTCTGGTTTAAAAAAAATCACGTTTTTATATTCCTCACGAAACAGCACAAACACAGAAAGAATATATCACAGTTCCTGATATGGTACATTTTGTACAATTCACCTTCTCTCTGCTCAATCTCACAAACACTGAAACATTTTTCTCTATTAATTTTACTAACATTGAGTTAGATATACTGTTAACTGTGTATTCTTCTTTTTCTTCTTCTTTTTCTTCTTTTTTTCTTCTTCTTCTTCTTCTTCTTCTTATTATTATTATTATTTATTTATTTATTATTATATTTTGATTATTATTATTATTATCATTATGTGACTAAGTATTCCTTTTTTATCTTTTTCAACAAACTGGTGATAAAATGCTGATAGTTGAGTATTATTATTATTATTATTATTATTATTATTATTATTATAATAAAATAAGGTACTTTCAACTCCTAGTGACCATGTTAATAGTGTTTCTTCAAAATACCCTGAACAACTTTCTTCCCTTTTTACCTATAGCTGTTTAGAGCACACATTTTCCAATGAAATCCAAAGTTTCTTCTTATAACATGTGCAAAAAAAGAGCTTTAGTTTATTTATCTGGGCCTCCAGTGAGAGGTGAGGCTTGATTTAGTCTAGGATCCATTTGTTTTGTTTTCTTTACTGTCTGAGCTGGTCTCTAATATCATCACCAACACCAAAATCCTGTCTCATCTGTTTACTGTCCAGCTTTCATGTCCATAAGGAGCCCCAGAGAAGACCTATCATTACGAAACACATCCTTATGTTTAAAGAGTTTTTAAAAAGTTTCCTCATCCTTGTTCTGCCAATCGCTAATCTTTGTTGTGTTTCTTGTTTATGGATCCTCTGTTGTGAATAATGGATCTGAGCTGTCAAAAGCTGTCCACCACTTCCACATCTTCTCCAGTAACTGTAAGATCAGCCGTTTTTCCTGTCGCCATAAGCTTAATCTTAGAGCCTGCCAGACCTTGCTTACATAACTCAACATTTTTTTGTAACCACAGTAAATCAGGCCAAGATTTAACAGGCTGCTTTTATTTACAACTGTATGATTCACGATCTGGAGCTTGTGGAACCCTGATCTATGCTGGAACACACATATACAATGTAATTAAGCCCTGATCCTCTCTTTGTACCTACCAGAAATGTAGAGTAGGAACTCGGAACTCAGGCTTTCTGGAGACATACATAAATAGTTCCTCTGCAGCAGTTTTACAAATTGCTATTATATGTCAGAACAGAGTATTATTGAATGTGGGGTGTAATTATCTGGTGGCAAAGGTACAGTACAAACAATACAGGGAAAAGGTTCTCTTAGCTTTTAATGGAAACTTATAGAACAACAACTTTTCCTAGTAATTGGATCTTCTCTATTGTATGACTTTGTTCTGACAGCAACAATATGTTAAGCTACAACTTAACCCACAGGCGTAATAGGGCCATCGTATCTACAAGGAGAGATGACAAGGTTCAGTTAATACATCTTCACCCCAGATACAGATAAACAAGCTATTCCAATCCACATGACCTAATCTCCGTAGAGAATATTTAATTTACTGATGTCATCAAAGTGTTGGGAGCATGTGTTTTATATAGTCACATGCAGAAATTTTGTGAATGACTAACTTCACAAAATCAACAACACATGTCATTTGACTGGTGGTGCTTAAACTCTCGCATATGTCTGTCTGGAAAGGAGATGACCTCTCAAATTGTCATGTGTCTTTGTTCATATCTCATTTGCTTGAGTAAATTTTGATACACCCCTGCTGAAAAAGACATCTGAGAAAATGTTCACCCCCTTCAGTTCCAGGACAGAAACCAACGTGAGGAATAAAGAGGGTAACAAGTGGAGTAAACAAACTTAGACTTTTGGGACACACTCCTGAGGAGGATATTACTTTCTACACACTGTTGAGTGATTCACAGAATATTTAGATGTTTAATTCAAGCAGTCTGAATGTTTTTTAAACTGGCACACAGTAATAAACCAAGCACAATCTTCCAAAACTGTAGAAATCTACTTTAATGTGCATATGCATATCGTCCCAGTCCAAAGAAAAAATTTTTTTTTGTTGATCTTAAGTATTCTACATGATTTGAACAGAACAGCTAATGTTTACATTGTCTGGAAATTTCATGTTGAATAAACCAGAAGAAATGTTTCCCAATTGCTTGACTTCTTACTGTAACAGAGAACAACATGAGGGTTTACAATATGCATTGTCACCATGTACCCAGGATAAATAATATCACTATGCTGAACAGTTGCTGTACCAATAAAACATTTAAAACACTCTCAATTTTGTTCTCTTGACGTTTCCTGGCTGGGGCTCAGGCTACACAACTGGGTAGCCAGGTAAGTTGTCAGAGCACAGTGCTCAGGCTAGCCAGCATACTACTTGTATGTTACTTAAATGAATCAATAGAAATCCTTGAAAATAGCCTGAAAAAAAATCTGGTTCCATTTACATTGAAAATAAAGACACTTTGTAGATACTTGGACAGCGACTATATGTCACTGGAGACTTGATAGGATAAAAAAAGAGATGCCCAGGAAGAAACCTCTGGCCATTCAGTGAAGCACAATAGCCTGATGCTGGAAGACTAAAGGGACATAAGATGAAGAAAATCTATCTTTATGATTTATTATTCACGTAAGGCAGAATGGACATAGTTTATAAAAGACCCATTGGCACAAATTCAGTTCTGGTGGTCATTGGTTTTCTTCTGTAGTGCTGTTCTACATCACACAAAGGTGGACGTTGACTCATGCAGGGTCCTTCTAATCTGATACCATTCTAGATTTAACAATTCATCATACTACATACTAACACACTTATGGCTACACCATTTTACAAACATCCATAAAGAATAATAAATCTCTCATTTTGCTGTAGGGGTCTGATGTTGGGCCTGACTAATACTGGAATGATCATGTGTGCACCTTAAGAAACTCATGGTACTAAAGCAGCAGAACACTTGAAGCAGTGTTATTGCCACAGCCGTGATGTTATTCGTGATAACACAATCCCTCGAGTGTTCTATTGCTTTTATACAAGAATTTGTTCAAAAGTAAGAAAGGAACCCTGAATGTCATGCTGAACTTGCTTTAATACTGAGAATACCTACCGCCAAAAAACACAACAAATGAGTTGTTGCTATGCAACGGTAAAAATTCCCTAGCCTATCGTAACACAGGTAGGCTACAACAGGCATACAGTTTATATGACACTACCAATTTACATTAGTTAGTAATAATTAGCAGGTCAAATGTTATATGTCATCTGAAAGACATCCATTTTATTCATTTCTCGTTTTCTATGTGTCTCAAAACCTAGTGAGTATCTACATAGAGAGCATATTACGTCATAGTATGCGCTCCCGACATGTAGGCTGTCACAATTCTTAGATATCTTAAACATGCTGTCTACTGGAGCACCTTATTTTAACCTGATTTTAAGGAAGCATCGAATGCTTCCTCAGTCGCTAAGGTAATCCCATGATGCAACGTAGACAAATGTACGAGCAGTGAAGTCATTTTAAAATGTAAGTTATTTTGATTCTCTCTGATGTTTTAATGTGTTTTTTGTCATATAGTCACACAAAACAGTATTTTATTTGCAACACTTCAACCATATTGCAGTTTTATACTGGAGCCATTAGCATTTATGCTAGCAGATTTTTAAGCCTAGGGATATTGTTTTGGATGCGGCTGGTAACTTAGCAACCAGCTAAACCACGGTCGCGTGCTGCAGTGGGCGGGAACAAGCCGTGACGCAGTCTCTTTCTAACTAGAGTCTCAGTAATCTGTTTTATGAGGAGAGACGTCAGACAGAACGCTGCTACTTAAACAGCTGCCTAGCTAGACAGCCTACTTACACACTCACTAGGTTTTGAGACAGACTCAGAAAACAACTAGCGGCTGGTGTGCATAAAGCTTGCAGTTACTGGCAACACGTCACTCGTTACTTGGCAACGCCGGTTGGAACGCTTCTCAACCAATCAGATTGTCAGGTCGAAACTACCTGTTGTATAGTTTGCAGTGCACACTCGTAAAAGTGAAGGTTGTCTAAGCTATTTCAGACAACCTTTAGGCAGCAGAGCTCCTCATATTCTTTATAAAAGGAGCCAGAAATGTTATTTTAGGCTAATGCAATAGAAGAACTACCTTTAGTTCCCTGAAGCAGTGATTCTCAAACCACCCCAGATAGTTCCTAATTTTGTAAGATTAGTCTGACTGTCCTCGTATGGGCCTTTAGAGCACCAGTGCCCTGAAGAACATTGTATTTGATGGTTCTAAAGAACTTGTTCTTGTAAATGAGATGCATAAGTGTGAAGAACCTTTCGTGCATTGAAAGATTTTGTACATTATGTAACGATTCTATTCAGACTAAAGATTTTTACTAGAACTGTGCAACCAAGCTAAGAACCACTTAGGAACCTACGGTATATTTGTAAGAGTGTAGGCTATATTCTAGTGCAGCAGTAGCAGAAAGTTGTAAAAGGTTATGCAGCAATTGGTCAACAGTTACTTTCATAGAATTCCTTTTATTGATTATGCACATAACCATTCTGGCATGGAAACGCATGCACACAAAGACAAACATACAGTACTTTTGTTGGATAAACAGGACTGTGACGTGAGAAAGTGTCCAGATTGATTTACTCAGTATTATGTGTGCAACCAAAGAGCTAAAAACTCAGAGTGGATTTTCCCCCTAATTTTATTTAGCTCTTCACAGTAATCTGATTTATCTGTTTCAGGAGAAACAGGGATACTATTGTATATCAGTGCAGTGTTAGTGGACGAGCACACTGACCGAAGGGAACTGACCAAACACACACACACACACTAGTGCACACACAGTCACGCCCCCATAGAAGACGTATCAGTGCCTGGCTTTCCCAGTATCTTCATTATATACACCTGAGTCCAATCAATAAGAACCATATACAGCCTGTGTTGTTGTCAAGTCTTGGTATTTTCAAAAACACAGGCTGGATACGGGCCTCAGTGATTAGATTTAGACCCTGATGCCTGTTTTACAAGCTACATTATTAGATTATATGTTGAAATTCTTCGCTCAAACACCAACCGGGGGGAATCTGAGGCCGGATTCATTAAAAGCTTACTAAGGAAAAACTTGAGAAGGTTCTTAAGACAAACACAAGAAGTTCATAAGAATGTTCTTAAATTCAATGCTCCAAATAAGAAATGTCTCAAATATTCTATTAAGACAATCTTGATTATTTTCTTATGATATTCTAAGCCATGATGTATTTTACAGCTTACCACGTACAGAAGCAAGAAATCTCAGTGGGATCTTATTGGCAATATTACAGGGATTGGGGGGAATTTTACTTTTTTTTTATTTTTTTGCAGCTCATTAGTTAAAATATCCATGAGATATGTGATTGATGTTCCTGTCGCAGAGGTATACGAGGACTCAGGATGTGAAGATTTTTCCTGCCTTTAAGAGGTCGTCATGTATTTTTCAGTCATTCTGAAACCCCATAAATTTCCACCTCAAACACAGATTAAAGCAGCTTTGCCATGTAATTTCCTGTCTGCCTTATTTCTAACAACTATTTAGAATAGTTTCTTTAATTTAGATGCTTACCCTATCAGCACCTACAGACAAGTATGATGTTATTGCAAGAAAATTTTAAAGAATTCCACTTTTCGAATATTCTAAAGAAAAAATATAAATAAGCTAAATAAGTGAATTCATAAGGAGTAAAGGAGTAAAAGAGACTGAATGACTATTTGAGGCTTCTGAATTCTGAGAACTTTGGCTGGAGTTCTCAACCCCTCTTGAGGTAAGACTGGGAGATGGGGAGGAGACAGAGAAGTGATAGTGTGCTTTTTCATGGAAGGTAGGTGATAATTATAGAGAGGAGCTTCAGCCGTTGTCCTCCTCCTGAACTTTAGGTTTGTCACACCTACATATAAATGAAAGCCTGGTGCTCTTTGACCACTGTAGTACTATAAAACAATAATTCCCATTTATTACTAGTTATAAATGTTATACTATTTAATACCACATGGCTCACTTCATGTGTTTACAAGTTTACCTTTGCAAGTTCTGTACAAGCATTGTGATGTGGGTTTAGTATGACAAGAAATTGAGATTTTCCCACAAACATCTAGAAACAATAGAATTTGGAAAAATCACGAAAAACCAAATGAACTAGTATGAATAGGGGGCAACGTTCCAAAGACCCCAAACAATTGAAGCAACGGTGAAATACCAACTGCATGCTTAGATTTGTTTCTCTTCAAAAAATGTCCAGTCAAAAGCAGCTATGTGGTCAGATAGTAAAGAGCTAGAGGATGACTCTCAAATTGATGGGCTATAGTTTCTGCTGTATATACCTTTGACCACAGCTTGAGGCATCTATTTATTAAAAGGTTCTGAAAGGTACCTTGGTTCTAGGAAAAAAATGTTAAATGTTATGAGCATGGCCTTATGTGGAGGATCTTAGAACTTTAGAAAGGTTCTTCACACTCAAATACAAGTAAATATTGAAAGTGTTGTTGGGAATCTGAGTTGATAGTGCTATGAAAGAAATGGGGAATCAAGAACTGGAGTTCAGAAAAGGTATTTTATCTCCAAAATCTTGTCCTCCACTGGTTTCACTCCAAAGAAATCTTTTAGCACCATTTCTTTTAAGCAGTGTACACTAAAATGAGACTATGATACTGTCATTGGAGTGGTACCCTTAACGGTATATCTTCAGTACCTTTAGTTAGAGCAGATAACTGCTTGTTTAGGCACCATTCAAACATATTCTGAATGCAATACTGTTGGAGAAAGCTTCCACAAATACTGTTCAGTATTCAGTCCTTGCCTCGCCACATCTTTGCCATGTAAATCACATGGATATATTTTTGTAATCCAGCAAAATAATCTCTATCTTCTTGTTCAGATGCACAGAGGGATAAAGTGTTCCGACCTGGGATGCCGATGGTTTATTTAATTGAGGATGTGCTGGTCTGCCATGAAGGCCTGCTTATCGTGTAAGGAGTCAGAAGGACACAGCACAGGAGTGAGTGTACTGATCTGATAGCCAGCGCTGGGAGATTTCAGTATCAGTCATTAAAGCACAGGGAATTATATAAGCCGTTATGCAAACATTATGCAATTCTGCACTTCAGCTGAATTGATTGGAAATTGGATTTTGGCTAACAGCATATTGACCCAGTTTGCTTTCAAATGCCCAAACTATTCATGTGAACTTTGTTCAAGATAAATGTCTCCATTTTAGTGTTGTTTGCATATGTGCTCTTTCAGGCATGGAAGTGGAATGACCGCTCAGAACATGCTGCCGTTGAGCATGTGGTCGATGCATCATTAGTGGTCGTGGAGATGTTTTAAATGGTTGCGTACTTTATATTTAGTTTTGTCCTTATAGAAATTAGGCAAAACATGTTCAAGCTAAACAAACAAATGGGCTACGGTCAGTACGGCCAGTGCTAATTAGTGTTTTAACATGCAAATGTTATCTGTCATCATGCTGTGATACCACTTTAGGAGACAGTAGTCCTTATTATCTGTGGAGTTCTTTGTGGTGTTTAATCTAGACTCTTCATGAGGTGTCTGTTCACCTACCTCATATCTAAACTTCTCAGACATTTTATCAACCATAATGCACTTTGTAGGTCAAGTCAAGACAAGTTTATTTATATAGCGCTGTTTACAACCATGTTGTCTCAAAGCAGCTTTACAGAGTTTTGAAAACAGACAGTTACAACATATGTCCCCCTGTGAGCAAGCCAGAGGCAACAGTGGCAAGAACAACTCCCTCAGACTGGAGGAAGAACATTGGGAGGAACCAGACTTGCAAGAGGAGACCCATCCTCCTCTGGTCAAACAGTATTTACAGTTTAATAAACTAAATACCAAAGAAAAGAGTCTCTGTTTGAAATCTGGATAGCAAAGCTTTAGAAGCTGCACAGGTAGAGGCAGTCTCTGACTGAGGCAGTCTCTGACTGAGTCTTTATGTAAAGTGGGCGTGAGCTGAAACAGTCCCATCCTATCTCAATGCTGGTAAATCTGGATGGCACAGTGATGTAACTGAGGGTGTAGCAGTTGACACAGATGGACAGGTGAGCTGGCTGGTGATGGGTGGGGTGGAGGCCCTGATGATCAGTAGGTCTTCAATTGCTGTCTGTAATCTGTTCACTAGTCTTCTGCTATATCCCAGCAATCAATGGAAAGGAGCACCAGGCCCACTGGTGAAGTGTCTAAAGCTTATCTCTCAAAATCTGCCTCTGTGATCATACTGATACCTAGCAGTCCTACGAGAACTTTAATATTATGTTGGCGCTAAGCTAACACTGATGCATGTGCATATACAAAGCTTGTAACAGGCATCAACATATAAGTTGACAGAATATTTATTGAATAACAGACCTGCCAACCTTTATGTATTTTGCGTAGCAGATATGCATTTAGACAGCAAACTACGCTGTTACGATGAGTCACTTCAAAATATGCGAAAAGTCATTGATGGCTTTGAGTTTAACGGTCTCTGCATTCGCGCTCTAGGCAACTCGTCTATAAGTGTAACTGCTTTGGGCAGCAATCTGCTGGGAAAAGAAGACTTGGACCAATCATAGCGCTAGTTTTAAACTCTTCAAATAGGCCACAAGCGGAGAGCCGGAGATAATAAATAAGTAATAAATTTGTTTTTATTCCCTTTCAGTCCATCTTCATACTGTGACTGGTTTTAAAGGTCAAAGAGCATGGTGCTCAACACAGTTTCAGAGTTAATTGTTGGTGTTGGAGTTGTGAATTGTCAATGTAAAACTAGGGACTCAAAAACTCAAGATGCAAAATATAAACGTGCAAGTTTTAAAAATTTGCGTGTGTAAATATCCCTCCTGTGAGCATAAATGTAAAACTCATGAGCACAGAAAGAATCCTGCCTGTGTGTTTATCATCAAGTCGCACTCAAACCACCTTTTTTCATTCTCGATTCGATAGCTGTCCTAGCTCGCCATGTGAATCCCCTTCGACTGGTTTCTATGCTCGTAGTCCATAATAAGTAGTCCATAAAGTCAACAGATATCAGTTCAGAGTCTAGAATACTATGTACATATGAATTATAATGAGGCATCCAATATCACCAACATGTTTAAGTGTATTTTAGTGATCATTGTAATTTAACACATTAAATAGTATTAAATGTTCATAATAACAACAGATATCAGTCCAGGGTTTATTTAGGCAATAGTAAGATTTAATATTAATCACAAACCTTTGGTAAAAAAAAACAACATTGAAACATGTTCCAAAATTTGAAGTGTATGAAAGCCCAGAAAACTGGAATATATTTGGAAGCTTTTCATTAAAAGAGTTCTTGTTTTCTTCATAGTCTACTTGTATGTTAAATAACTAGATATGGTGGTGAATTAAGTGGGTACAATGTGTAAATTGTGATGGGCGAGCATGTGAACTCAATCAATACTGATCAACAAATGTACCTGACCTCGCACTGCGCCATGCCAAGGTGTGCTGCGCCGACCCACTGCAAGAAGTTGCTACTCAAAAAAAATTCCAAGGTTGGCAGGTCTGGAATAATAATATTAACAGCCAGCCATGAATCTACAGTGGGTTCTATATAGTGCTTAAAGAGCATTCTATGGGCTTGTAATAGTGCTACATGGAATCATGATTCTTTAAAGAACCACACACAAGAGGTTATTCATCACAGAGAGAAAAACCATTTAAGCATTTAATGTTTGTTTAAGATGTTATGGTGTATAATATAACCACTGCCTTTCCTAAAGAATCCCTAATGAACTATCAAGAGCTTTTTTTTACCCATCGAGTACCAAAACATGACCACAGAGAAAGGAAATTTAGATTCCACAATTTTTCATTTCATGGTTTGAACCTGTTTATTTCCAAGTAAAAAATGGCAGTGTGATGTTATTACTCTAATATTCTCACTAACAATACTGTTATGTGAGCTGTTATGTGTTACGTGAGCTGTAAACATGGTTTGAACATGTTAATCCTGAAGCTGCTCTTGTCGTGCCTTGTCAGTAAGGCACGCAGAAGTCCCTGCCACACATGACCAATCAAATCCTTCCTGACAAAGAGGCTCAGGGATGAGCATCTGCTCCCTGACAGGATTATGCACTACCTGTGTGCATGTGTTTGTTTGTGGGTGCCTCGCATATGAGCCATAATAAGTCTGTATATCATCACTGTTCAAAGAAAAACAAGTACTAGTAAGTTTATAGAAAGAGGCCAAAACCATTCTTTACTTTCAGTGCAAGTTAATGTAAAGAATTGATTTTGGTCCATTTTCTACATAATATGAACTGACCAATGGTCGTTTACATTGTGTGAAAATTTCATGATAGATGGACCGATATAAATGCTCCAAAACAGCTTGGAAATAAATTCTGGTTCCATTGACTTACATTGAAAGTAAAGTAAGTTTTTGGTCGCTCCTGTAAAGTTGCAATTTTGAAGATATTTGTTTTTCATGGACAGCAACGATACTGTATATATGATACAGGATATGAAGGGCAGCTGTGGTTCAAATGATATAGAAAAATGAAGGTCTACAAAAATGGAGAGCAACAATATTTTCTGCCTCTGATGTAACAACAAAAGCCTCAGCTACAAGTACTAAGTGATTTCTTTTTCAGACACATGTAATTACCATTGGCATTTAACGTGCTGCTGAAATGCTTTACATAGCCGGGACTGAGGAAGATATTGATTCTCCATCGATTATCTTCCGCTTTATCCCGCTAGTCGGGGTAACGGGGGGCTGGAGCCAATCCCAGCTTCACTGGGCGAATGTGGGGTACACCATGAACAGGTCGCCAGTCCATTGCATGGCCAACACACTCTCACACCTCCGAACAATTTAGAGTGACTGATCAAACCGGTGAGCTTCTGGATCCCTAACCTTCAGGCCACAACTAAAACCTACATACATGTAATTTTTAGTTGTTAGTATGTTTTAGTTTTTATTTTGTTAGGCCCTGTCCTGCTCAGCTCAGGTAGACCTCCTGAAAAGACCCAGATGGAGTGGTTTTATTTAGCGTGATCTTTTATTCTTGAAATATTGTTTCTAGTTTGATTTTAAGAAGAGTTTTCCTGAATGACTTTTTAGCATTTAAATAAATAAATAAATAAATAAATAAATAAATAAATAAATGGCTTCTGTTTGACATTTAACAGGCGTGGGATCTGGAGAAGAAAATGTGACTTGTTATTTCTGGAGAAACATCTCTGTTTCTGACATGTGTTTGTTATTTCCTGTCACAACCAGTGGTTTTTTTTGTCTTGTTGTTTATTATTTTATTTGAGGATACAGCCATAAACAGCGCTGAATTTATACACATGAATCAAAAAAAATTCACAGGTGAGTATGCTGGAAAATAATCCTACAATGAAGTGGGCAGGCCCAGCCAACGCCCCAGGCTTAGGGTGAGTTCAAATTTCACAATCAGGTTCTCACAGCCCGCCTCCGATATTCAACACATTCTGGGCTGCATTTCCACCTGCCTTTCTTTTTCTCCTCACTTTATTCTTCCTCTTTACATTCAGTACCTTAAACATTTTTAATCTATTGCACTCATTTATTTGAGCAGTTAGAGATTTAAACTATTAAGAGTTTCTCCTATATTATAAACCTGCACCACATTTGTAGATGCTTACACGATAGAAAACCTAAGGCTTGCCATTGCAAAACGAAAGATCCTGCCATCTTCCCTTCCCAGTGAATACACAGGCAGTGGTTTTCTTGATAATCCTTAGCCTGAGATGCTCCATCCACAGGGATGTAGACCAGTGGGATAATGGGGTCTGGATAATGGATAATGGGTCACTGGGCCTCCTTAAAGACCTAGATCTGTGCTATAAGTCTTGAGTAAAAAAGTGGATGTCAATATAAACGTCATATAATGACCTACATTTACTCAATATAATGCCATGTGAACAACTCTGAGTTATTTTGCTTAAGTGGATTTACTTAGACGTCAAGTGTGGACACTGAATCATGATCAACAGGTTTAATGAATGAGAAAATAAAGTCCTATAATAGATTTTAAACTGATTAGCATTTCTGGAACTAGGCTGTTGTCATCACTTTTTTTCAACAGTACTGCTATTCGCTTGCACCCTGCTGGGTAGCTATCCCAGCACATAAAGGTGAGATGCTTTGATGACTCACCACTGGACAAATGTGAAGTCTTTGCTCCCTGTGGTCACAGTGAAGTCAAACATGACCACAAAATATATAGACATAGATTTCTGGCAATGCTTTTGTGCCGTTCCTAATAGTTCCTAATGGTTTCATTGTTACGGAGATGATATTAGATTTCTGTTATTATATTTAGATTTTCACTAACAGTCCATTTCCCACCGTCTCTATGTACCTGCATCACAGATATAAACAGCAGTTGGATAATAATTTCTTGAAACTGAATGTTGACAAAACCAAAAAAAAAAAAAAAGTCATTTTAAGTTAGACTAAAACACTTGTTTCCAACTTCTCCTTTCTCATTGTGGATGTTAATGGTATCCCTATTAAAGTTCAAGTCATTAAAACCTGGGCTTTATTTTTAATTCTTAACCCAACTCACTTGCAATCGAGCCCCATATTAGGTCAATTACTAAAACAGCATTATATCATTTATGTAATACTGCATGTCTCCACCCTCTTCTCAGTAACGTTGAAGCAGGCATGCTGGTAAACAGCGTTATATTCTCCTGTCCTGATCACTGCAACTCCCTTTTTAATGATCTCCCTGTGAAGTTGCTCAGCCGGTTTCAGTTCTTTCAAAACTCAGCAACCAGAGTCCTCCTCTTACCAAGCCTTCTGCCTCCCATATCAAGTTCTCCTGCTAACCTTCAAAGCTCTTCATGGTGCCTGCTAACTTTCATCGCCCTTGCATGCTTTAGTGAGCTCCTACTGCCCCCTCGCATCATCAGGCACTGGATTCTTGCAATCCCTCGCATTAAGACTCTCATCAGTGGGCAGCAGGCCTTTCAGTGTTACTGCGCCTAAACATTGGAGAGCACTTCCACAATCTCTTCATGACTTCTTTTCCATTAAAGCTCAACTTAAGACCTTCTCCTTATTGATCATCACTGATCTTACTAGGATCTTATGCTGTTTGTTGGGGGGAAAATAGATGCAAAAGTACAAGTACATTGTTTAGCTGCTTTACCCATAGTCCTTGAGGTTCTGGGCCTATAGCACATTGGTCCAACCAGCCGATTCTTCAAAGCCTGGCGACTGTAACTATGCGCAGGATACCTCTGAAAACTTTAACTATAGGCCGCAGCATATTTGTAAATCTGAAAACCGGCCAAGAGTTTGATAGAACTTCTAAACCAAAGACAAAATAGTAAAGCGCATTTCCAGAAGAAGAGATGTTAAACTAAACACCTCGCTGCCAATGATGAGACATTAAGTTAGCAGCCAGCCAACACTGGAGCCAAGAGCCAACATGGGACCCCTGGAGTACCAATAAGTATTTCACACACTAGTCTTAGTTTTTTTCTACTTCTCAGTTGTGTGAAGTACAGTCCCTGGGTTTGTGAAATGTGCTATATAATTTAAATAAATTTAATTTGATTAAACATATTTCTATTATTGTTATTGTTAATATAAAAATTATTATAATTATTTTCTTGTGGTATTTAGAAACTAGTATGCGAGATATCCTCACGACACATACTGTTTTGTTTTAACATGCTGCTGAAATCTTTTACATAGCCGGGACTGAGGAAGATATTGATTCTCCATCCATCCATTATCTTCCGCTTTATCCTGCTAGTCGGGGTCACAGGGGGCTGGAGCCAATCCCAGCGTCGTCTGTTTGTGCTATGAATACATTCTAAAAATTGCCCACCAGTACACATAATGCAACAACAATACTCTGTGGTTGGATGTCTAACCTACTTTCTTGAGAATCCCAATGACAAACAGAATTTAGTACAACTGCAATTCAACCACATTGATATTTATGACAGTGTCAGAGTTGGCTGATTGCACTGTTTGTTCCGACACTTACAAATATATTACATCAACACAGTTTACAGCAGTATGGAGGTTCTTTAAACACATCCCATGCACAAAAATGGTTCTCTACAAAACCATCCACTAAAAAGGAACTAGAAATAGAAGCAGAAGACCATAGTTATTCTATGAAATTGCAATGGCGTCTAAAAGCAGGAATGCACTGATCTAGAAGGGAGTTCAATAGAGGTACAGGAGACAACAAGAGGGAGTCTTGTGAACAGAATTGATGTGCTGATTGTGGTGAACTTGTACATTCTCATAATTAGCAATTGTGGCATGTATATGCCAGACAAGTCATTGGCCATGAGAGTATGTCAGTGTATTGTCCACTCCCATGTCCAGTAGTGTGCATAAGCAACCAGTATGAGTCACTTCATAGCACTCTCCTTAATGATTAGCAAACACACACACACTCATATAAGCTAGTCTATACAGAATATGCAGATGCTGATTAAACATTGATACAAAGGGACCTAAAAATGGAGAAAGGCTATATGACTGGAGCGACAGGCCAGACTGGCCAATATTTTGTTAAATGATTGATGGGGCATTAATTCCTTGGCCGCGCACTAGCACAGCCAGGGACTGCGGGCGGATCCGCTAATGCTAACTGGAGATGTCATTTGCTTTAACGTGCCACACATGACATGTCACATCGGCTCCCGCAGTGCCTCCTCTCTGCAGGACTGTACAGTTAGTTCTCATTATAAGGAAAGAGGACATACGGACAGTGAGCATAGCCTTTGCTTAGTATGAGGACCCCTGCTAGGGTTATGTGAGTGTGAATGCTATGACATATAATGAAATTATCTGCTGATTATGAGCTTTTTTTTATTCAGGCAATTGTTAAGTGTGATTATTCAGTGAACTGTCACATTATAGCCATTCTAATGTAAACCTGTGATTTGTATATCTGTGACTTTTTAAGCTCATTTCGAGTTCCTGAGTTCCTGAGTTCCTGAGCTTTTTCCGACTATTATAATGTCTCGACAGTCTGGATATAGAAAACCTTGATTGAGATGGCTTGTGTGTTCTGGGTCCGGGTAGATTGCATTACTTTTGCAGGCTTGCCTCATTCCTGCTATGACATGCATCCAACAGCCATATCAGTGTAATTAAGCCAAGTGGGATGCAGGTGTTTGTAGTGCAAAGCGAAGTTTGCTGGCGTGTGCATCTGCCTGGCAAAGTTGTCATGGGTACTGATCCGTGAATAAAGCATTGGAGTGGATTTTATTTGCAGGCCGTGTTTAGGTGACTCTTATTGTGAGTTTTATTTATTTTGCAGACTTTTTGGTTCACAGCCTCCTCTATGCCGGAACCGGTGCTGCTAAAATGTCAGGACCGCAAACTCATAATCAACTGTGTATTCTTTAGCTTCACAGCACATGGCGTGTCCTTGCACTGGAGCTGGTGTAAACACCAACTAATGCACTGATGAAAAAATATAGTTTATTTGTATTTATGACTGGACAATTTAAATGTCAGCTATGGAAGTCTTGTGGCCCAATGGTAATTTAAAGTGTCTTACTGCTATTATTATATGATAAAACTAACATAAATACATTATATAGATATAAAAAGATAAATGTATACTTATACATATATAAATTGGGCCATAACCTTGCAAAGGCCACATTTTATGTGTTATTTTTTCCAAACATGTTAAATTTTGAAACCAGAAATGCATTAAAGGACCCGTATTGTGGAAAACCGAGTTTTTAAAAAATACTTTAAATAGACAAACTAGACGAGTATGTAATCATTGCTAATGTTTTAAAGTTCATTCCCCATAGACATAGTCCATATGTAAAAACAAAGCTGCACATATAATCTGTTTTGAATTCATTGTTGCTGTAATGTCATAGAAAGCAACATATTTACTTATATCCTATTCAGGATGTGGCTTATTGAGCCAACAGCAGTTTTAGCCCCACCTATTCCCACAAGGAGTATTTTAGTCTGGACTGCTTTTTGAATGTTTTGAAAGAAGACACAGCTCAGTTACCTTGTCAGTGAAATTATATATATATATATATATATATATATATATACTTACTAAATCCTGATTGTTTTCATTTTACTAAAATAAATGACTGAATGTTCCATTTTTTCACTCTGTAAACAAATACACATAATGCTACCAAGACTGTGTTGTATTTGTTTACAGAGTGAAAAAATGGAACATTCAGTCATTTATTTTAGTAAAATAAAAATAATCAGGATTTAGTAAGTATATATATATTTAATTTCACTGACAAGGTAACTGAGCTGTGTCTTCTTTCAAAACATTCAAAACAAATGTTCCGGTAGACACATTTTAGCAGAATTAAAAAAACAATAGCTTGTATATGACTAGCAAACACACCTGAACAGTTAACTCATCACAAGATCATTTAAACTTAAGTTGACAATTCTTAATTCTTAATTCTTAAAACACTGATATTCAGACTTGGGATCTAACCCATGTGGGACAGGGATGGAGTCTCACTTCCTCCTCCAGGATGCAGGGGTGTGGCTAAAATAAAGTTTTGCTAATGGACTAAAACTCCACTTGTTCAGTAGTGACATGAAAACATCACACTTTAATGAAGGTTTTGTATTTAAAATTGACTCATGATAAAAGTAATGAAAATATGGGACGGGGCTTGGGATGGCCATCTCCCAACAATAAGTATTCGATGATGATTTTGTATATCATTGCTGTCCAATGAAAACATGTATCTCCATTTTTGTATTTTTCTACTTCATTTGAACACGACAGCTGGCGTTTACATTATGTGAAAATTATGATGAATGGACCAATAGAAACACTCCAAAGTAGTCTGGAAAAAATATCTGGTTCCATTGACTTACATTAAAAGTAAAGTTAAGTTGCAATTTTGGAGATTTATGGAGCTTGTTTTTCATTGGACAGCGACGATATATTCATATTATTATCATCTTTACTCAAGTATTGGGTTTAAATTGATCATAACATAATCCTTGTACACGTCAGAGCTCCAGAAACTTATTATTTATTTATTTATTTATTTATTTATTTATTTTAACTGTGGGACCTGTTTCTCTCTTTCCTCTCAGTTCTGTACTCGTTTGTTTGTTTGTTTTTTGCCCTTTGTTCGATTACATTACATTGTTGCTATAATCCCGACCACATTTTGCATTTGAGCGACCGTCCTGAGGTCGGATATCCTGAATCTGAACATTAGTGTAAACACTGAACTGCCCAAATGTTAAAGTCAACAACCTGAACACGCTAAATCACGAGTAGTTCAGCCTTTCCTGCATCTGTCACCGTTTAATGAATGTGTTCTAGTCCAGTATTAAAAGGCGTGGGGTCGCCCTCTGCACAGTTTCATCATCCCCATTGTTTAAGCAGGCCTTAATCCACAGGGATTTGCAGCGATTACTCGAAGTGCCCTTTGCAGTGTTGCCACGGCTGCTCTCTATGCTGGGGCGCCTCAGGTGAATAAGCTGGAATGAGTGGGACGTTTTAATTACCCTGCCGCTTGTTGTCTCTCGGTTTCATCTGTCTCTGATTAAGAGAAATGAGATTAGATACGCACATCAGGGCAGCCCAATTTCATGTGGTATTGATACCAGCTTTAAAATGTCCTCATCTTGTGTTTATAACCATAAAGCATACAATTAAAAACATACATTAAAAAATAAACCATGCAATTTAAACTAACAGTGATTTGTGTTATACAAACTATATCTGCATTTTTAACTGTGTTTACATTTTTTTATTTTGCTTCTTGTTATTGCATTTGTAGTTCATGTGATGTAATTTACAAAAATAACACTAAAACATTTGTGGTTGTTTAAACGATGTACAATACAATTCAAAAACATTCTTGTCCTGATGGTTACTCTGTATTAACAGTGTAGATTGAAATGTTGGAAACCACTTTTAAAAAGCTCCTAGGTAAAAGTAATTGTTCCATACAGAACTGTAAACGTTGAAAGCTTCTTCGCTTGGAAATTGTTCTGTAGATCGATGTGGAATTTGTTGGTTCTAGATAGAACATTTTGAAAATAGGGTTCTTCTATTGCTACAGGCTTGACATCATATGTGCCAAAATGTAAAGCGTCAGTTTAGTCATAATTAACAAAACAGAAAATTACAACATGGTACAAATATATGAGCAAAAAAATGGATTATAATAAAATGTTCATATTTTTTTACACAAATATTATGAAATAACAAACTGTACTATGTATTTTGTTATTTCTTGTCATAAGGTTCTATTAATAGCTACTTTATGATATGGACAGTGGTATTTAATTAGTTCAGTACGGTAATAGAGTTCAGTAAGGTCCAGTGAGAGGAAATTTCCTTGGGCCGAGGTTTGGACTGTCATCATTTCTAACTGTGTTCTGATTCAGTGGTGTATCCTGTTTACTGAAGTAGTCTAGAATCAGCATCTTATACCATCAGCAACTTAAACACCAACACATCCCACATATCGTTCAGTATATTTCAGTATATTTACTGTTTACATGCTGAACTGAATGAATTATTTATAAAACTTCTAATAAATGTTTTTTATTCACTTCAATAAAAACAAGAGCTACATTAAAAACAATGCTCTGAAAAAAGTGTGTCTTAAAGTGTTTATTTATAGAAACAGTAAAGAAAGCAGCGTCTTCTGGTTAACTTAGTTTCACAGCTTGACCTGTTGGTTTGGAGCCGCCTGTGAGAAGAATAATGAGAAGAATAAACACAAACAAGTCTCGGTCTATTTCTGGTTAAACTAGTCGGGTTTCTCCGTCAACTTTTCAGAGCACGTTATTCTTTCTCCGACCTGCTTTACTTTCTGACTGCTGCTTCTCGCTTCGTAACTCGCCTGTGTGCGTGCTGCACTCCCAAATCTGTACAGATCTGATTGGCTGAGGAGCGCCTTTGGTGATCTTACAACGCACATGATTGGTCCGTAAGGATAATGCGCCGAGAAGCAAGAGAAGCTCCGCCTATTAGTGAACCCTGATCTAGAAAATTAATTTTGTTTAAAGTTCATAATTACATGGTTTATACTGTTTTTCATCTATAGAATATTAGCACCATATTAAAATCATTCTATCTGCAACAACACATATATCTTATTATTGAACTGGTAAATGATTGATAAAGTTATGATTGTAGAACTGCTTTTAAAGATTCTCTAAACAGGGTTTCCATGATGGAGAAGAATAATTTAACTAAAGGACCATTTATGTTTTTAAACAGTTGTGATGGTTCTAGACGACGCCTGCCTTTAGTAAAGAACCCTTTGTATCATAGGAGAGCAACTCCAGGCCTGGGCCTGTATCCAGCACAGTCGGGTGCCTTAACTCCTCAAATACGTCTAATTTAACTTCTCAGATAATGACATGGTTTACTAGGTGTGCTTGAGCGTAGGACTTCTCAAACTGTGCTGGACTCATTTCCCCGTCTCTGATTTAAATGAACAGAAGTGCAACTTTCCAGCACTACCTTTATTTTTCATTATGTGCTCCAAAACAGGCAGATTAGACTATCATGAACATATATTCAATAAAGACCAGAAACCTGAGGTCTGGTTTGGTCTTAGCAAATGAGGTGTGTGGTAACATACCAGCAAGATCAAAAGAACTCTCAGAGGGAATAAAGACATTGATGCCTTTGTGTCTGGATAGTTTTTTTCATCCATTTCCAAGCCAATTCTTTTTAATGACTCAACTGCATAGAAGTATCAGACATCTCTGGCTCGAACTATGAATTAAACCCTCCCGGAAAATTTTCAATCGGTTGCAAAGGTGCTTTGTGGGTCTATAGTATTTTTACAGTACAGCAGTTAACATGGTCAAAACACATGAAACTGGAACTGCCCCCTCGGTTTTTATTTCATAAAGAAAAACAGTGGATATATTTTTATGATACATTGACTACCAAACTGAAGAAATCCCCAGTTTTCAGAACTCACCTTAGTCTAGAATATGAACTACTAATAGAGAAACCACTTACAAAGCATTGCTCTTTATTTATCTATTTAAGGCTGGGCGTCCTAGATATTCTGTTCAAGGACTGACCATAAGATTAAATCTTAGAAAATGGCATGAATCAACCAAAAGAAATGTTATAATTTATTCCTACATGTGAGATCAGCAGGAAAGGCTCCTGTACAGTCAGAGAATATACAAACCTAATTCCAAGGATGGTATGTGAAATGCTAATAAAAACAAAAGCAGTGACTAGTACAGTTAGTTTGACCTGTATTGAGTTGAGGAAAGTACATGAAAACCTTTTTCCTTCTTTGAATTGTTCAATAGTTCCAAAATTGGGAAATTAGCATGTTTATCACCTTTCGTTTGGGGACTGAAAACATAAATTAAAATACGGGGGCAACACCAGCTAGTGAATGTAGATAGCTGTAATTAACGTCAAACATCCATACAACCAAATACATAGAAAAACATAGCTTTCCATGGAAATACTTGCTTTGTTGCAGCACCATATGACCTGCTGAAGAGGTAATATTGTGCTGCTATAAGCATATCAGGCACAGCAGTGTTGCTGCAATCCAAAATGAAGGGGTGTGGCTAAAATTAGGCTTTGCCTATGAACTACAACTCCCATTTGGTAGTGAGGTTTTTACCTAGCAATTAACAATGATAACTTTAAATCTAAAACTGAACAAATTATTCCCACAAGCCACCGCCCAGTAAAAAGTATTCTAATAATAATCCTTGTACATGTCAAAGCTCTGAATTTTTTTTTAAAACTGTGGGACCCATCTTCTCTCGTTCTCTTGTTCCTCTTGTTCCTGTATTTCTTTTAATATCTAACAATATTGTTGCCATAATCCTGATCACATTTTTCATGGGAGCCCCCTCACAACAGAAAGTACTCCATAGTGATTTTGTGAATATTATATTTACATTATTACATTATATTTATCTGAATTGTCTCATTGTACACCCCTCATTTCCTTATTGTTGCTGTTGCTGTTGTTTTAATGTGAAATTACAATTTGAACTAGTTTGTATGATCCATATATTTGTAGGTCTTATTGGTAACTGTTAAAAACAAAAAAAAACTGTTAAAAAACATTGCTGTATAAATCTGATTTACAGGTTTTTCATTTTCTTTTTCAGCATTTCAAGCTGTTCAACATTCCACCCAACCTCCCTGCAATATATGGTTATGTATAAAACATAGAAATGGTGACATACAAATAATAATTAATTAATTAATAATAATTAATAATCACAACTTAATGTTCTCTTGAGATTTTGAACAAAATAAAAAAGACAATTGGACAAAGATGAATATAGATGAAATACAAACAGGACCCTCAGGAAATGTCAACAGAGGTTTCAGGAGTGTTTAAAGCTCACGACCTTATTTTATGTGTTTCTATGTGTTTATATATGTTTATATATATTTGCATTTATCACTTGGTTTAAAAACTTGAGTATTAAGAATAAAAATCTTCTCAGCAGCTTTGTTAAAACTAGCAGTCGGATCACAGGTTTTCAGCAAGCATTCTTATTACAACTATTTAATTAATTATTACAACTATTTAATTAATTATTGTAGCTGATGATCATCCTTTGAAGGAAAAGTTCCAACTCCTTCCATCTGGTTCACGCTACAGAATTCCGAAAATACCAGACGTGTGGACTTGAGTCACATGACTCACTAAACTGATGACTTGTGACTTGATTGACAACATCACTAAAGATTTGTGACTTGACTTAGACTTTACCTTTACTGACTTGGACTTGGAATTGGACTATTTTACCATACAGGGTGGTATACGTGGTAACCTAGCAACAAGTGAAATTCTGCAGCCAATCACAGAAAGCTTTGAGGGGGCGCCAGTGTTGAATTTGTGCGGAGACGAGGAGCAACATGCTCCCGAAAACAATCCTGTTCAACTACAAAGATTAAGCTGCAGTAAATAAAAAAGAACTGCGACATGCAGGACATGTGGAATCACAGATGGAGCTGCAACCACGAAGCTCTCTCCCTCTGTTCATCCCTCCTAGATCTTCCACCGTCCACTGAGAACTTTACTGAAACATTAAAGCGTTTAGGAAGCTCAGCACCTCAGACAGGAAGTGTTCAAGTAGTGCAGAAAAGTGCCGAACACTGACCAGTCCATGCAGAGCTACTGCAGAGTCACACATGCTGTTAGAACTGAAAGACCCCGTCCAGATATTAATGATTATGAGTTTAGAATGTGATTATTAAAATTCCTGTAGGTGTAATGTGTACTGATACTTCCATACAGTGCAGTGTTTCTCAGCCTTGGTCTTTGAGGCCCACTGCCTCACATTTTAGTGTTTTTTCTGCTTCAACACCTGTTTTAACTGGTAATGGAGTGCTAATGAGGTGATTAGTGATTAGAACTGCTTGAAATGATCTAATTTCATCTGGAAGTTATGTTTGTTATAATATAAACTTTAAAAACATTAATGTTATATTAATCTCAGTTTAATATTCTACTAATCAACTGCATCAATTGTGTTAAATACTGAAATGACGTTACATCTGGTGACTTGACTAGGACTCGAAGTTTAAGACTTGGGACTTGACTCAAGACTCGCTTGTATTGACCTGGGACTTGACTCGGGACTTGATTGTCAAGATTTGAGACTTACTTGTTACTTGCAACTTAGTGATTTGGCCCCATGTCTAGAAAATATGCTGCAAGAGATTTAAGAACTCTTTTATTCCTAGTGCAATTACTTCTAAATAAGAAAGCTAGGTAAAGTCTTTTGTTTGCAAATTGTTCGCCTCTTCTTTGTGACTGCTTTGTCAGTGTCTGTCTTAGTTGTTGTGATTTTTTGTTTCTGTATGTATGGTTTGGTTGTTAGTGCCTGCCTGCAAACCAATTTTCTCTTTCAGCGTGTTATTTCTTGTCCTCAGTCAAATTAAGCACAATCGTTTGGGTCAAATCGAAGACAACATTCTTGTTTTGCTCTAATCTTTCAGGGAAGTGTAGTGATTTCTAGCTGCCTTTAAACAGCTGTCGGAGGTTTGGTTATGTCTTCAAATGAGAAGAAACCAAAAATATCTTAGAATGTTGTCACCCCACCCGTCAACCTAACCCCTAAAAAAACCCTTCAACACCTCCGCTCTCTCAGCTGCACGTTCATGTATGTCGGCAGACGAGCTCTCTTCT
Source organism: Megaleporinus macrocephalus (assembly GCA_021613375.1). Taxonomy (NCBI): domain Eukaryota; kingdom Metazoa; phylum Chordata; class Actinopteri; order Characiformes; family Anostomidae; genus Megaleporinus; species Megaleporinus macrocephalus. The sequence continues at coordinate 14,592,494 of CM038722.1, forward strand.
TCTCTTCGCTTTGGTTTTTTTGGTATTTGGTATTCGGACTTGGTTTAACAGATCATTATATCTGGCAGCTTTTGAGCAGCTGATGGAGTGTTGAGCACAGGCACATACTAATGTGCACCTTCTCTGGCTTTATAACGTCGGCACCCCACTAACTGCTTGCTGGTCCATCATCGGACCACCCTGATTACTGATCGGTGTACAGGTTTTTAATCTCCTCAAACAGCTTTTGTACAGTGACTTTTATTTTTGGAAAATACACTAGAACAAATATTAGAAACATCAATCCATCCATTATCTTTATTCTGCTAGTCAGGGTCACGAAGGGGCTGGAGCCAATCCTAGCGTCAATGGGCGAAGGTGGGGTACACCATGGACAGGTCACCAGTCCATCACATGCCCAACACACACCCACACACACACTCACACCAACAGGCAGTTTAGAGTGAGTGATCTACCTAACATGCATGTGTTTGGACTGTGGGAGGAAACCGGAGTACCCGGAGGAAACCCACTCAAGCACGGAGAGAATATACACACTCCACACAGAACAGCCCGGACCGGGAATCCAACCCAGATCATCTTACTGTGAGGAGACAGTGCTGACCACTACACCACCATACTAACCACTACACCACCGTACTAACCACTACACCACTATACTGACCACTACACCACCGCACTAACCACTACACCACCATACTAACCACTACACCACCATACTAACCACTACACCACCATACTAAGCACTACACCACTGTACTAACCACTACACCACCATACTAACCACTACACCACTGTACTAACCACTACACCACCCTACTAACCACTACACCACTGCACTAACCACTACACCTCCCTACTAACCACTACACCACTGTACTAACCACTACACCACCATACTAACCACTACACCACCATACTAACCACTACACCACCCTACTAACCACTACACCACTGTACTAACCACTACACCACCATACTAACCACTACACCACCATACTAACCACTACACCACTGTACTAACCACTACACCTCCCTACTAACCACTACACCACTGTACTAACCACTACACCACCATACTGACCACTACACCACCATACTAACCACTACACCACTGTACTAACCACTACACCTCCATACTAACCACTACACCACCATACTAACCACTACACCACCATACTAACCACTACACCACTGTACTAACCACTACACCTCCATACTAACCACTACACCACCATACTAACCACTACACCACCATACTAACCACTACACCACCATACTAACCACTACACCACTGTACTAACCACTACACCACCATACTAAACACTACACCACCATACTAAAACTGCACCACCGTGCTAAACACTACACCACCGTACTAACCACTACACCACCATACTAATCACTACACCACCATACTAACCACTACACCACCGTACTAACCACTACACCACCATACTAACCACTATACCACCATACTAACCACTACACCACCGTACTAACCACTACACCACCATACTAAACACTACACCACTGTGCTAAACACTACACTACCGTGCTAAACACTACACCACCATACTAACCACTACACCACCATACTAACCACTACACCACCATACTAACCACTACACCACCATACTAACCACTACACCACCGTACTAACCACTACACCACTGTGCTAAACACTACACTACCATGCTAAACACTACACCACCGTACTAACCTCTACACCACTATACTAAGCACTACACCACCATACTAACCACTACACCACCGTACTGACCACTACACCACTGTGCTAAACACTACACTACCATGCTAAACACTACACCACCATACTAAACACTACACCACCGTACTAAACACTACACCACCGTACTAACCACTACACCACTATACTAACCACTACACCACCATACTAACCACTACACCACCATACTAACCACTACACCACCGTACTAACCACTACACCACCATACTAATCACTACACCACCATACTAACCACTACACCATTGTGCTAAACACTACACCACCATACTAACCACTACACCACTGTGCTAAACACTACACCACTGTGCTAAACACAACACCACCATACTAACCACTACACCACCATACTAACCTCTACACCACCATACTAACCACTACACCACCATACTAACCACTACACCACTGTGCTAAACACTACACCACCGTACTAACCACTACACCACCATACTAAACACTACACCACCATACTAACCACTACACCACCATACTAACCACTACACCACCGAACTAACCACTACACCACTGTGCTAAACACTACACTACCATGCTAAACACTACACCACCATACTAACCACTACACCACCATACTAACCACTATACCACCATACTAACCACTACACCACCGTACTAGCCACTACACCACTGTACTAACCACTACACCACCATACTAACCACTACACCACTGTGCTAAACACTACACTACCGTGCTAAACACTACACCACTGTACTAACCTCTACACCACCATACTAAACACTACACCACCATACTAACCACTACACCACCATACTAACCACTACACCACCGTACTAACCACTACACCACCATACTAACCACTACACCACTGTGCTAAACACTACACTACCATGCTAAACACTACACCACCATACTAACCACTACACCACCATACTAACCACTACACCACCGTACTAACCACTACACCACCGTACTAACCACTACACCACCATACTAACTACTACACCACCTTACTAACCACTACACCACTGTGCTACACCACCGTACTAACCACTACACCACCATACTAAACACTACACCACCGTGCTAAACACTACACTACCATGCTAAACACTACACCACCATACTAACCACTACACCACCATACTAACCACTACACCACCATACTAACCACTACACCACTGTGCTACACCACCGTACTAACCACTACACCACCATACTAACCACTACACCACCGTACTAACCACTACACCACCATACTAACCACTACACCACCATACTAACCATTACACCACCGTACTGACCACTACACCACCGTACTAACTACTACACCACCATACTAACCACTACACCACCATACTAACCACTACACCACCGTACTAACTACTACACCACCATACTAACCATTACACCACCATACTAACCACTACACCACCATACTAAACACTACACCACCATACTAACCACTACACCACCATACTAACCACTACACCACCATACCAACCACTACACCACCATACTAAACACTACACCAACTAAGAGAAAAACTAAGACTAGGCTTGATATAAAATTATTTTATTTTAAGATGTTGCCAAAGATTATTTACTAAATTCATTTACAGATGAAAACAAAGACTAGCGGAACAATTTGTAAATTTGAATTGTGAGCGATTAAACATGATGTTTGGTCTAACGCTAGGCTTAATTACCAGGTTACCGCCAGGACCACCAGGTTTGTTAGTGGACTGCTTGGACTGCCCCCCCCCCCCCCCCCTTTGCTATCAGGGTGTCACATCCTGCCTCGTCTATGCCTTAAAAAATAACAATACACATTAAAATCAGTTGTTCTGTAATGTATAATTCCTGTCTCTAAAGCTATTTAATTAATTCATTTCCCGTCTACAAGTACTTGCCTTTTTACACCAAAAAATATGTGACATTAAGAAAAGAAAAAACTATTTAAATTGACTTTACTCCCACCCGAGTACAGACCCTCCCCTGTTTCAATCAGAAATGCATGGTGTTAGGGCTCATTTAAACTCTCCTTACGCATGAACATGAACTTGTTTCATACAATGTAACTATCACTGCCCACATACTATTGGGAGTCCTTTACTTTGGCATGGATATTAAACAATAGAGCCGCTCCAGAGTCAAATGTTTCTGACAACAACCAACATGTTCATATCCATAAGCTTTCATGTGCAGTATGAAGGGTGGGCTTCGTATGTAACGCTGAGAGTAAATGAATCTTTATGGAACAGGTCATTTCCAGGCTAATTAACTTCAGTAGATCATATTCCTTCACGGAGGTCATTCTTAGTTCAACTTTAAACTATTACAGAGCAGAAAGAGAGAAGGTCATGCTAGTGTTTGTCATGAAACTGCTTTTGAATCTAATTGTGCCAAATCCAATAGTTCTGCTGCAAACATCTGTTGTTTTATCAATCATAGCAGCCATTTAACGAGATCAGCTGCTTAGTGTGCAAGAGAAAGTGTTCCCTTCCTCTCCCTCTTTCTCGCTCGGTCTGACCCCTCCGCCCCCACCGCCTGTGCCCTGCAGTCCTTGTCTGAATGGATGAATCTCTCGCACATCACAGCAAATGTTCCGGGAGGAAGGAAGGAAGGAGGATGGATGAAAGCGGCGCGTGGGGAGTCACAGCCCACCGTTTCAGGCCCAGCATAACTGAGCCGAGAGGTGGGAAGAGGAGGGGGAGGAGGGCACGACAAGAAGGCAAGGGATGGTGGGAAGAGGCCTTCATGTTAATCTCTCTTTGGTGACCAGAGTCGTGCCACGGCTCCGCAAAAAGAGTTATGCATAAACTAGGCTGTCCAGAGACATTACCCTCTAATGGTGTTATTAACATCATATAAACAAACATTACTCACTGCTGCCCTCTAACGGTGTTATTAACATCATATAAACAAACATTACTCACTGCTGCCCTCTAACGGTGTCATTAACATCATATAAACAAACATTACTCACTGCTGCCCTCTAACGGTGTTATTAACATCATATAAACAAACATTACTCACTGCTGCCCTCTAACGGTGTTATTAACATCATATAAACAAACATTACTCACTGCTGCCCTCTAACGGTGTCATTAACATCATATAAACAAACATTACTTACTGCTGCTCTCTAACGGTGTCATTAACATCATATAAACAAACATTACTCACTGCTGCCCTCTAACGGTGTTATTAACATCATATAAACAAACATTACTTACTGCTGCTCTCTAACGGTGTCATTAACATCATATAAACAAACATTACTTACTGCTGCCCTCTAACGGTGTCATTAACATCATATAAACAAACATTACTCACTGCTGCCCTCTAACGGTGTCATTAACATCATATAAACAAACATTACTCACTGCTGCCCTCTAACGGTGTTATTAACATCATATAAACAAACATTACTCACTGCTGCCCTCTAACGGTGTCATTAACATCATATAAACAAACATTACTCACTGCTGCCCTCTAACGGTGTCATTAACATCATATAAACAAACATTACTCACTGCTGCCCTCTAACGGTGTTATTAACATCATATAAACAAACATTACTCACTGCTGCCTCTAACGGTGTTATTAACATCATATAAACAAACATTACTCACTGCTGCCCTCTAACGGTGTTATTAACATCATATAAACAAACATTACTCACTGCTGCCCTCTAACGAGTCATAACATCATATATAAACAAACATTACTCACTGCTGCCCTCTAACGGTGTCATTAACATCATATAAACAAACATTACTCACTGCTGCCCTCTAACGGTGTTATTAACATCATATAAACAAACATTACTTACTGCTGCCCTCTAAAGGTTTTTGCAACAGCAAATAAATTACTCACTGCTGAAGATGTTAAAAATAAGCATGTACAATTCTATTTCCACAAAAAAATAGATAAATAGAAAAAAGTATTAATTTTTAAAAAGTTGGCACAGGCTGATGTTTACTACTGTGATCATCACCTCTTCCTTTAACAGCTCTTTGTAAGCGTTAGGGAACTGAGGAGGCCGACTACTGTAGTTTTAAAAGTGAAATGTTTTGATACAGAACTTCACCTGCTCAGCAGTTCAGGCTCTCCTTTGTCGTACATTTCATTTCATAAAGTGGGAAATGTTGTTAAGGCAGGCAGGTCAGTTTAGTACCTGAATCCAGTCATGCTCTCCTCATATGTGCAATATGTGGTTTGTCTTGCTGAAATAAGAAACACTCCCCTGAGAACGAGTGCACTAATGCACCTCCACACTGTCACTGGTTTTTTAACAGTGCACTGAGGATGAAGATTTTGGCCAGCAGGACACTTTCAATCGCCTCTATCTATCTTGAATGAGCTCAGGCCCAGAGAAAGTGGAGGCGTCTGGATTTTGATTCAGCTTCTTCTTTTGCATGGTAGAGTTTTAACCTGTGTTCATAGATACATTAACTTATAGTGTTCATGGATAATGGCTTTCAGCAGTAATTTCCACTACAGAATCAAACCTATTTGTCATGCAGTGCTGCCTGAGAGTGTGAAGATCACAGCCATCCAATACTGGTTTCCGGTTGTACCCTTCACTTAGAGATTTCTCTGGATTCTCTAAAACTTTGATTTTGCATCAAATATTTTTGGCTGAGCAGTCTCTAACAGTGTATTGAACCTCTATGCATCTTTACCTCTAATACACCTGATATACCTCTTTATATCCAATCACATTACTGGCCTGTTGCTAATGCATGCTTCTCCAAGTGTTTAAAAGATACAAATGACAAGTTACAAGGGTACAATACAATAACCTGAAAACTGATATTTACTTTATGATGTCTTATGAATACATTACAACACAAGTTTCAAATATAAGGAAAATATACGATTCTAAGCACAGGACATTCTAAGCTCCACCACTTTATTTATTATTGAACATTTAATAATATCGACAAAGAATTCATGATTCAAACAACACATGAATAATTTTTCACAGTTCTATACATTATGAACCTGAGCTGGAGTAGGTATGGCCATTTGTACATATTTTGTATCAGCTATGAATGTTTTCGCACCATAAACATGTATTACATGTACACCATGAACAGTTCGCCAGTCCATTGCATGGCCAACATCCACTCACGCACACACTCACACCTACGGGCAGTTTAGAGTGACCGATCAACCTAACATGCATGTGTTTGAATGGTGGGAGGAAACCGGAGTACCTGGAGGAAACCCACTCAAGCACGGGGAGAACATACACACTCCACATAGAACAGCCCACCATCATACTAACCACTACACCACCATACTAACCACTACACCACCGTACTAACCACTACACCACCATACTAACCACTACACCACCATACTAACCAATACACCACTGTACTAACCACTACACCTACCGTACTAACCACTACACCACCGTACTAACCACTACACCTCCATACTAACCACTACACCACCATACTAACCACTACACCACCGTACTAACCACTACACCACCATACTAACCAATCCACCACCATACTAACACACTACACCACCATACTAACCACTACACCACCGTAATAACAACTACACCACCGTACTAACCACTAACACCACCGTACTAACCTCTACACCACCATACTAACCACTACACCACCATACTAACCACTATACTAACCACTACACCACCATACTAACCACTACACCACCGTACTAACAACTACACCACCGTACTAACCACTACACCACCGTACTAACCTCTACACCACCATACTAACCACTACACCACCATACTAACCACTACACCACTATACTAACCACTACACCACCATACTAACCACTACACCACCATACTAACCACTACACCACCGTACTAACCACTACACCACCATACTAACCACTACACCACCATACTAACCACTACACCACCTTACTAACCACTACACCACCATACTAACCACTACACCACCGTACTAACACTACACCACCGTACTAACCTCTACACCACCGTACTAACCACTACACCACCGTACTAACCACTACACTACCGTACTAACCACTATACCACCTTACTAACCACTACACCACCGTACTAACCACTACACTACCGTACTAACCACTATACCACCATACTAACCACTATACCACCATACTAACCACTACACCACCGTACTAACCACTACACCACCGTACTAACCTCTACACCACCGTACTAACCACTACACCACCGTACTAACCACTACACTACCGTACTAACCACTATACCACCTTACTAACCACTACACCACCGTACTAACCACTACACTACCGTACTAACCACTATACCACCATACTAACCACTATACCACCGTTCCGCCTATGCTTTTTGATCATTACATAAAATTTTGATTACTCATTAACAAATGTATTTAAATAACGTTTGAAATGATTATTTTATTGTAATGTAGGGTTGTGTTAATGAATGTGCTGGATGTACATGTATTTCCGGTACTACATACTGTTTGTTTGTTGAGCGCTACTGAAATGCCCTTGAAGTTGCTGCTCAGAAATAAGGCTGTGATTGATCTGAATTTACAAGCAGCTACTTGAGTGCCTTAGTAGTTGCACTGCTCAAAACTGGCCTCATCTGTGTCGAGATGCCTGACTGATTTGTTAAAAGACATTTCCTGTCATTTCTTTAATGGCCTGAGTACTGCACTAGAATAGAGCGTCTGATAAAAGCAGACTGGGTATAGCATTCATAGAATCACATGAAGTGAAAAGTTCTCCAGTGTAATGTGTATAAAACACACAGTTTAACTTAACACAATGTAACAAAGTAGAATTTTACAAATGACATATGTAGAAAATGTAATTCAAGTAAGAAATATCTGAAAATAAACTCACAAAAGACAAAGTCTGCAAGAATAACACTAATAACAACAACAATAATAACAATAATGATGATGTGATAAAATTACCTGAATGAATAAATGTGCTGTTTTCTGTAGAAACTATTTAAGCTACTTCATAAAATATCTAAGAAAATTACATTTATTTAAGAGAAAAACATTTTTGTACAGCAACAAGCTGAACATTTAAATTCCTAGCTGTGAGTGTGACAATGGTATATTTCTTTGATGTAGCTGAGCTGACCATTGGTAATTAACATGAATTAGTTTATTAACAAGTGGATTTTGACAGTCGTTTAAAAATACAGCAGCAGTAAGAAGAGACCAGCGCTGTCAACATGCCTGGTGTGGTTACTGCTGAGTTTTAAGAATCTGAAATTTGTAATATTATATTATATTGTTGGTACTGACCATTTCAGAAAGTGTTTAAGAAACTCATATTTCAATTCAGTTCTGATGAATATCTTTATAGCTAGCAGTTAGTCTAGCCAGGAATTAATTCATAACCACCCTCCTGACAATGACCCACGTGTGTAAATGTGTGATATGTGCTTTACTTGCATGTCAAATTGTTGCATCAGGGTTGGAACATGATGGAACACATGCATTGAGAAAACACATTCATAAAAAGAAATTAAAAATCTGTATTTAGTCCAAATTAAATTTACAATTCATTATTATAGAATACAATTATAGTTTAAAAATTTTCAAATGCTTTAAGAATACTTACCAGCTGATGTTACAAAATATAAAAAAACATCAGTGCTTGTTGTTAACTATTTTAAAACCCTGCTGATAAGAAAATCACAGAGCTACACACCTGAAAAATTCAGGTATTGAAATGTGATGAAATTGTTGTTTAGTTGATGAACTGTCAGTGGCATTATGGGAGCAGTAGCAGTGGGTAGGCAGAAATGTATTTTTGAGTAGGTGTGTGAGTAAAGTGTGGGCCAATCTGGTAGATCTAATTTCCTAATGTGCTAATGTCCTTATGAACGGTAGACTTATGACCAATCTGGCGACAGCCCTGACTCAAACAAGAGATTAAAGCCAAAACAATGTTGAGTATTTCTAACTTAAAATATTTGTTCTGGTAAACAGAACAAAGCAGGCATCTGCACGGCTTCTCCTAATTCTCTTTACTTTTTTCTTTTTCATTTAATTAGTGGACAACTTAGCTAACATAGCTCCCATCAAGTCTAGTAAGGATCTAACAGAAATTGAGGCACTGTGCAAATTAAGAGCCTGAATCAGAGCTAAAGTCAGACTCTCCTGCTTAGTTTGCAACTTTATTTTACTTCTCTAATTTGAAATGAGCTGATGAATCAATAAATCGGAATTTATCTTATTTAACTTTGACTTTTGAATGTCTTGGCAAGTGTTACAAGAACTTTATTGAACTAAAAACTATTGCTAGTGCGATTTATAGGATCTCTGCTGATACACTTACAATGAACATGCCTACTTTAAAAGCTTTTCTAAATAGGCCCTTTTAAGTGTGTATAAGCTACACTGAGTCTATTACAGCAATTTATCAGCTCAGAGTCACACACTGGGCTATTTTGATATGAAGAAAGGTTCAAAGGTACAAATCTTTATTTCTAGTGCGCTTTTCCTACCGGAGGCAGCTCACAGTGCTGTTCAGACAATTTTCAGCAGTAAAAATCATATAAGCCATGACAAAATGTAGGTATGTAGGGATTAAATTAAACACCAAGTTAAATAGAAACATATCTAAATGTCTCTTAATGCACATTGAGCTGGACAGTCATATTAAAGTTGGAACTGAGTTTTACAGTTTAGAAGCATAATAACTGAAAGACTCTCCAAGAATGTGCAGAAGGCCAGAACCTGCAGATCTAGGATATTGAGTTAAAACATAAACAGAGAGGCATTCTGTGATGTAAGCTGGTGCTAGATAATGTAGAGCTTTATAGACGATCAGCAGGACTTTAAAGCCTATTCTAAAACATACAGGCAGACAGTGTAGTTCTTTTAAAACAGGACTGATATAAGTGTTTGTTGTTGTTGTTGTTGTTGTTGGGAATACATAGTTTTTATTGGGAAACCCAGTAGGAAGAGCATTACAGTGATGAAGTCTACTTTTAACAGTTGTATGCTTTGTTTTGAGATAGACTAGTCTGTCATAAAGCATTTTAGCACCAATAATCAATATTTATTTTATCTTGATTTAGTCACAGGCCATTTTCTGACATCCACTGAGAAATATCTGACACACAGCTTGTAAGTCTGCATACCAAAATTATCAGAACGAATGGAAATGTACATTAAATTGAACAACATCAGCTAGAGGTCACACAGAGAAAAGCACAGGACCTAAAACTGACCCTCGTGGTACGCCACAAAAAATGTTACATATTTGATTTTGTGAAAGCAGGTGCCGTCCATTTGTTAAATATAACTTTAACGCTCTTAGAACTGTGCCTGAGAGTCCAACCCAGTTTTCAAGACTGTGGATTAGTATCTTGTGATCAATGGTGTCAAAAGCTAAGAACCAGTAAGACCAGAGTAGAAGGATTGTGTACATTAGAGTCTAAGTTCACTGACAGCACAAACGAATACTCTCTGTACTATGGTCAGAATGAAAACCTGGTTGTATCTTCTCATATAACTTGTTTAAAGCATAAACAAGTGTTTCTAATGCATTACTTGAAACAGGAAATTTTTCTTTGTAGTGGAGGCTTTCAGCAGGGCAGCTTTAACTGTGTGGAAAAGCACCTGTTGATAGAGAACAGGTTACATAATCTAATACATCATTTTAAACAAGACAGAACTGATTCACACTGGTGCTGAGAGATAACGAGATGGGGAGGGAAGCGAGGCAATGAGAGCTGAACACAGACTACATTTTGCAGCTAAAGTATCCAGTTAAAACTGGAACAGAGCAACTTATCAGCCTCATACAAAAGAGAACCCCCCCCCCCCCCCACCCCACACACTTTCTTTCAGGTGGGTCTATTTACTTGCCAAGGCTCTTCTCCAGACAAACAGCAGTGATGTTAATTGGTGGAAAAATGCGCAGCCAAACTGTAAAAACATAGGAGAGAGAGAGAGGGAGAGAGAGAGAGAGAGAGAGAGAGAGATGAAAAGAGAATGAGGACAAAAACAAGAAAAAAACACAAAAACATACATATGCCTCCTGAATGTAACACGCCCCCCTAAGAGAGCAATGTTAGCTAGCAACTATATAAATACAAAAAAAAAAACAAAAGCCGGACACCAACCATATGCAAGTAAGCTATCAAATCACTGTATGTATAGTGACGTAGAACAACATTTGTGGAATTACAGTAAATTATAAATAAATAAACAAAATACAACATTATCTGTACTTCTGTTTATTATTAGATAAATCCAATTAAAGCTCACTTTACAAACTAAACAAGATACTCCACATTACATAGTACTGCTGTCTGGATTATATACATATATAACCAAAAAATTGGTGGCATAAAACTGAATTGACAGGGTGCATCTCATCAATCGCTGGTTCTGATTGTAAATCTGGGACAAACACAGCAAAGGGTGGTCAGTATAAACTACAATTGGCAAATTACTTGACTCTACATGTATATCAAAATGTTAAGGGGGCTAACAGTAAAGCTACAGCTTCTTTTTCAATAGTAGAGTAGTATGAATAGTTTAAGATGACATTAAGATTACATTTTATTTATTTATAACAGTTGTAGCTCCTGATAACAGAGAAAGATGTCTTTACTGATGTAGGTGGTATATTATGAGAGATATTGAAACTGGTTCCAGCAGGCTGAGCTCTGCGCTGTCTTATCAAGGCTGTTTTATATTGAAAATGTATCGCACTGGCAGAAACTTTAGGACTGATTAGTCGGTCTGTGGTGGAGACGACATTTTATAATTACACTAGCGAATTATGACTGTCTGGATATTTTCATAGCATCACTGCAGGCAAAGTTCTGCTCCTTCAAAGTACCTGCAGTATAGTTTTCCTCCAGGAGCAACCTGATTTCCAACAGTTTCTGTATGCTGGTGTATTTATTCATTTATCTGAGCATGCACGTTTGTCTTTCATTTTATTGGTGCAAGAATGTTGAGTTTCTTTTAATCTAGCATTTAAATCAGAGGCCAGATCATCACAGACCAGAATTGTATATGATGGTAACATAATTGTAAATAACTATTTCTCAGTCAATGTAATGTTTTTCAAACTAACTGTCAGTCACGTCCTTCCTTACTTCTTTACTGAACAGAGAGAATGTACAGAAATGGTCAGACATGAAAACATCAAATATGATAGACACGTTTGTATTTAAACCTTCAGTGATGTGACCTTGTGGGTACCTGTCCTGTATTACTGTATAAAAAAATCTGTAATTTTCAGGAGCAGCTTCAAATTAGGCTGCTATTTCATTTTTACCTAGCTATGCTTCTGAAAACATCAGGCTTATTCTTTTTAATAACCTCTCTAATCAGTGGGGTTTCATTATTTAGTGAGTTTACATTGAGTAAGGCCAGATTTCATTTTCTGTTGGTCTGGTCTGGTCTTTTGTTAGCTTACAGGAATTAAGTTATTGGCGTTTTGATTATCTAATTGCTCAGGATTTGATGATTCTAATGAAATTATTAAAAATAATATTCTGACATCTTTTTAACTGTCTCAGAATTGGTGAAGTTGTTTGCACACTCCTTAATGCTGTGTTTAGGCTTTCTTTCTACATTACCAGTAAAAGCTTTAATATTCTGACAGCAAATAAAAGGGGGGATGGTAGAAATTGAGGATTATATAATTCTATAAGAACTACGTTCTTTTACAGATGTCGTTCTACTCAGTAAGACAAATGGAAGCTTACAAAAGTAATAATAAAGTAAGATTGAATTGATCTCAGTACCAAAAAGCTCCATAATGTCTGTTATTTGGTTTTCCTTTATTGTCTTGTAAATTAACCAGCAACAAAACAAATGTAACAGTAGTTTACTTAGCGCAGACTCTCAATGTCAAAATGACACTAAAGACATGGATCATTGGGAAACAGATTTGAGAAGTCATTCCAGCTGGTTGCAACTACATGGCAGGTCAAGCTATTTGCCTTCATTTGCAAGGTGTTGCTTTACATCTATCACCAGATGAACACACCCACAGGTGAACAGTGCAGAACAAGAACAGTCCTCCCGACTGCAGGTGAGGCTAAACTCAGCTTCTTATTCGCCAGTTTTTCAGTTCCACCTTAAAAGGTGAAGCTGGTGCCACAATGTTGCACCACTTAAGGTGGAACCGGAAAGCTAAAAAAAGAAGCTGCTGAATAGGAAGCTGATTTCAGCCTCATCCTAAAGGCAAAAGAGCTTTAGATGTTGTTCTGGGTTCCTCTGTGACGTCTTCAATAAGTGGTTGATGTGCTCTTGGAGTCATTTGGTTCTTGCATTGCTTCCTCTTATGAACAACAATTGATACTCGATAAAAGTGTTATTTAGATGTTCCTTTGGATCGAACTGATCAACCTTAAAACTGCAAAGCATGCAAATGCAAAACATAGATTTTGCAAGTGGTATAGAAAATCACTTCCTGCCCTCTATCTGCAGTTTGTGCCACAAGAATATCACACGCAAACATCCTATTCAGGGCTTTGAAGTTACAAAGAACACAATACATTTTGTGGATAGTGGGATGGTTGTCAAAAATATACATAGTTGAGTTGCATAAGAGTTTTCATATAAGCTATAATATAGCTGTCAATTACAGTCTGAAATTAAAACTAAAAAAGATTCAATTGTTTCATCTAGTTACTATCAGTAACAACATAAAAAACAATCATTAACCTACCCTGTAAATACGACTTCCTTTTACGTAGACTTACTTAAATGTATCATTATTGAGGTGTTTTGGTAACGAATCACATAATACAGATCAGAGCGAGGAATCCAGAGGAATCCAGATCGTCTTGCTGTGAGGCGACAGTGCTAACCACTACACCACTGTGCCGCCACAGAAGCATATTTAAAGACTATATAAATCTATACATGCTTCATCAGCAGACAGTTTCTGATCACAGGACCACTTTTTGGCCGAATATGTTTGCTTGCCTGACTATTTCTATTGATGGATGCGTAAGAGGAGGGTTGCTAAATCATAGTAACTATCACAACTGTACTCAGTAGCCCACAGAGTGTAGCAAGACAGCAACCTTCAGAGTGCACCTAGTAATTACATGTTTATGATAATTTGTCCAGGAAACCTGGGTACAAAGTAAACATGTCTCAGTGACTTATTGTAGAAATGTACAGAGTGAATCTGTCAGTAAACCCGTTACCAAATTGTATCATCATTGTTGTAACAAACCTGTATATCAGAAATTAAACCCTTGCAGAGAGGAGGATAAAAACCTTAGTAATGCAAAGCTGCTTACTGTATACAGTGCTGTGAAAAAGTATTTGCAAAAGTAAGTGTTTTTGAAAATGTTCACATTTAAATGTTTCAGATTCTAAAACAACATCAGACAAAGATAACCTGGCTAAATACAAAAAGCAGTTTTTAAATTATTTTATTTATTAAGGGTAAAAAGTTTTAATTTTGTTACATTGGGGAGATTTCGATTAAATAAAATCACATTCCACAGTATCTTAGTCAGATTTAAGTCTGGACTTAAACTAGGCCATTCCAAATCCTTTATATTGTTCTCTCGCAGTCATTCAGAGGTGGACTTGCTGGTGTGCTTCGGATCACTGTCCTGCTGCAGAGTCTACGTAAGTTTGAGTTTAAGGTCACAAACAGACAGATTCTGTTTAAGTGATTCTTGATTTTACAAGTTAGACAATCAGAAACATTTAAGTGTGACAAATGTGCAAAAACAAAAGAAATCTTTAAGGGGGCAAAAAGTTTTTCACAGCACTGTATTATCGGTTGCTCTCATTTTTGTTGATTTTCATTTAAACACGACAGCTGTTCTTTGTATGTGTCAGGGCACAGAGGACATTGTTTAACTGCCTCATGCACAACTGGCAAGATTCTGTATTCAGTATCTTATCTAATTGAGTCTAAATGATCATTTCAGAAGCTTTAAGCCAAAACCCTGTGACCTCTGTGATGGTTCCTGACCTACATCTAGTTCAGCCTGTGCAGTGCTGTGGGTTGCCAGGTGTAGGATTAAGAAGTGCTGCTCTCAAACATGTAAAATGCATATGGGGACTAGGAGCTGTTATCGTCAGTACCTCTTGTGTATGTATTTGCAGGTGTGTTGATACCTAAGGATGAAACACGGTGTAGAAGATGAGAGATTGCTATGTCTCCGTCAATGCCATTCAAGGTGTAAATACTATACATGCAGTTTGCACTGTAGCATGTTTATTGTTGTGTTTTCTCGGCACTCCATAACAGTGGCGTTACAAGCTAACACCAAATCTAGTAGCCAGCTTATAGTGTAGCTATAGAGGTTCACAGCAGGGATGGGCGATCAATACTGAAATACCTCAATCTTTGGATACCAATGTCGATATAAGCATAAACTGAATATAAACTAAATATACATCAGCCTTATTTAACTAACCAGTGAACAAAGACAAACAATGATCACAGTGAAGAAATGCTTATGCTCGCTGACTCAGACACTGTGAATGATGGCAGATCATTTAAGGTTACAATAAAATCAATAAACAGAACAAAGAAACAGATCTGGGGAAGGGAAGGTTTGGGAAGGTCAAGGCGACAGGTGTTTGGAGGTAAGATTTAAATGTGGGAAGATAAGTAGACTTGTGGAGGACCTGAAAAGAATGCTCGATCAATGAAGCTATGAGAGTTTAATGAGAGGACCTGAGGGTGCGAGTCGGTTTGTAGGGAAGATCAGAAGATCAGACAGATAAAAAGGAGAGAGGTTGTTATGAGCTTTGTGAGCGAGGAGCAGGATTCTTAAACATGTATGATACTTTATAGGTAGCTGGTATATTTTTGGAAGAACAGGTGTGATGCTGTGAACAGGTATGAGTAAGACAAAGGCAGTTGAGTTTTGACTATCAGAAACTTGAGAAGAGACAAGGATCTAATGCCAGCGAGAAGAGAGTTACACTGGTACAGGCAGCTGGAGATGAAGGCATGTGAATAAGAGTTTTGGCAGCAGACTGAGATAGACACGGTCTGATTTTGGCAATATCGTGCAGGAGGCTTTAATAACAGATCTAACATGGGCATCAAAGAAAGAGTCCAGTCGAGGATGACACCCAGATTTCAAACAAGATGGTAAGATAGTGTCCAGTTATGTCATTAATGGCAAGAGTGAGAGATGTGGATGCTAAAAGAATGACCCGGTCTTGTTGCTATTCAGAATGAGAAGGTTGTGTTCGTTCCAGTTTTTAATAGCAGAGAGGCAAATTTCCAAGTGACTAAGGGAGGGATTTGTTATGGTTCTAGTCTTAGAATTAGACAGAGCTCGAAATAAAGGAAGTGTAAACCTTGGAGCGGCTTTTCAAAGAAAGAGGGAGCAATGGCACTGGAACTCTTCCAATCTAATTACCTCAGCCGGCTTTATGTTGTATTAGATTTTTAAAAAAATCAGAAAGCTAAGATGAAGTTTTAGATGAAGTCATATCACTTTGTTGTGTGTTCTGATGTGTATGTGCTCTAGCACTGCTAATTGTACTCACAACAGTTTGTTATCAGACAAACATCCAAGCATTGAAATAAGTGTGCGCTGGTTGCCACTGCACAGACGCCTCATCTGCTGGGAGGAGCTTTGAGGAACAGCTAGAGTTCAGCAGCAGACCTGGAGGTTGTACTCAATTAAACTTTCAAGCAGTGTACACTCCTTCTCAATCCCACCTACTGTGACTTTAATGAAAACAATGACACACATAAAATCACTACTTATTGTATAAAATCAATGCTTGTTGTTATAAAGTTGTTTGCATCTATTCTAATATGAGTTTTCTCATATGAGTCTAAGCAAATAAAAGCCTAGTGTCTTGATAAATAGCTTTTTAGATATACTTTTTAGATTTTTTCATGCATATTTAGAACATACTATTGAAAATAAATCCAACTGAACAATGCCACAGAAGATGCCACTTTCGGTTCTCTAAAGAACCTTTCATTGTTTAGTTGATTAAAGAACCAGTTTTGTAAATGATATGATGAAAACTATGAACTGTGAACTATGAGCCTTTTCATAGATAGAACTTCCACATAACGTTCTATAGGTTATATGTCTACTAGAGTTGTACATCCAAGCCAAGAACTATTACAGGACTTTTATGCACAGGAACCTGGTGGTTAATGTGGCACTACAGTGGAACCTGAAGGAACATACAGTTTATAACAATATGTTTAGGTCTGTGTTTCATCAAACATTTTGTTCAGTTCTTATACACATACAATAACAGAGGATATCGTAATGTGCATCACAGCATTAGTGGTATATCAGAGTTTGTAAAAGCCAGTCTGCTGTATTGTTCTATATCCATCCATCCATTACCTTCCGCTTTGTCCTGCTAGTCGGGGTCACAGGAGCCAATCTCAGCGTCATTGGGGGAAGGCAGGGTATACCATGGACAGGTCGTTCATCGCATGGCCAACATACACTGACACCTACGGGCAATTTAGAGTGAGCGATCAACCTGACATGCATGTGTTTGGACTGTGGGAGGAAACCAGAGTCCCCGAAGAAAACCCACTTAAGCACAGGGAGAACATACACACTCCACACAGAACCAACCGGACCGGGAATCCAACCCTGATCGTCTTGCTGTGAGGCGACAGTGCTAACCACTACACCACCATACTAACCACTACACCACCGTACTAACCACTACACCACCATACTAACCACTACACCACCATACTAACCACTACACCACCATACTAACCACTACACCACCATACTAACCACTACACCACCATACTAACCACTACACCACCATACTAACCACTACACCACCGTACTAACACTACACCTCCATACTAACCACTACACCACCATACTAACCACTACACCACCATACTAACCACTACACCACCATACTGACCACTACACCACCATACTAACGACTACACCACCGTACTAACCACTACACCACCATACTAACCACTACACCACCGTACTAACCACTACACCACCATACTAACCACTACACCACCGTACTAACCACTACACCACCGTACTAACCACTACACCACCGTACTGACCACTACACCACCGTACTAACCACTACACCACCGTACCAACCACTACACCACCGTACTAACCACTACACCACCGTACTAACCACTACACCACCGTATTAACCACTACACCACCGTACTAACCACTACACCACCGTACTAACCACTACACCACCATACTAACCACTACACCACCGTACTGACCACTACACCACCGTACTAACCACTACACCACCAAACTAACCACTACACCACAATACTAACCACTACACCACCATACTAACCACTACACCACCGTACTAACCACTACACCACCATACTAACCACTACACCACCTTACTAACCACTATACCACCATACTAACCACTACACCACAGTGCTAACCACTACACCACCATACTAACCACTACACCACCGTACTAAACACTACACCACCATACTAACCACTACACCACCATACTAACCACTACACCACCGTACTAAACACTACACCACCATACTAACCACTACACCACCGTACTAACCACTACACCACCATACTAACCACTACACCACCGTACTAAACACTACACCACCATACTAACCACTACACCACCATACTAACCACTACACCACCATACTAACCACTACACCACCATACTAACACTACACCTCCATACTAACCACTACACCACCATACTAACCACTACACCACCATACTAACCACTACACCACCATACTAACCACTACACCACCATACTAACACTACACCTCCATACTAACCACTACACCACCATACTAACCACTACACCACCATACTAACCACTACACAACCATACTGACCACTACACCACCATACTAACCACTACACCACCATACTAACCACTACACCACCATACTGACCACTACACCACCATACTAACCACTACACCACCATACTAACCACTACACCACCATACTGACCACTACACCACCATACTAACCACTACACCACCATACTAACCACTACACCACCATACTAACCACTACACAACCATACTGACCACTACACCACCATACTGACCACTACACCACCGTACTGACAACTACACCACCATACTAACCACTACACCACCATACTAACCACAACACCACCGTACTAACCACTACACCACTATACTAACCACTACACCACCATACTAACCACAACACCACCGTACTAACCACTACACCACTATACTAACCACTACACCACCTTACTAACCACTACACCACCATACTAACCACTACACCACCATACTGACCACTACACCACCGTACTGACAACTACACCACCATACTAACCACTACACCACCATACTAACCACTACACCACCATACCAACCACTACACCACCATACTAACCACTACACCACCTTACTAACCACTACACCACCGTACTAACCACTACACCACCGTACTGACCACTACACCACCGTACTAACCACTACACCACCGTACTGACAACTACACCACCATACTAACCACTACCCCACCATACTAACCACAACACCACCGTACTAACCACTACACCACTATACTAACCACTACACCACCATACTAACCAATACACCACCATACTAACCACTACACCACCATACTAACCACTACACCACCGTACTAACCACTACACTACCATACTAATCACTACACCACCTTACTAACACTACACCACCGTAATAACCACTACACCACCATACTAACGACTACACCACCGTACTAACCACTACACCACCATACTAACCACTACACCACCGTACTAACCACTACACCACCATACTAACCACTACACCACCGTACTAACCACTACACCACCGTACTAACCACTACACCACCGTACTGACCACTACACCACCGTACTAACCACTACACCACCGTACCAACCACTACACCACCGTACTAACCACTACACCACCGTACTAACCACTACACCACCGTACTAACCACTACACCACCATACTAACCACTACACCACCGTACTGACCACTACACCACCGTACTAACCACTACACCACCAAACTAACCACTACACCACAATACTAACCACTACACCACCATACTAACCACTACACCACCGTACTAACCACTACACCACCATACTAACCACTACACCACCTTACTAACCACTATACCACCATACTAACCACTACACCACAGTGCTAACCACTACACCACCATACTAACCACTACACCACCGTACTAAACACTACACCACCATACTAACCACTACACCACCATACTAACCACTACACCACCGTACTAAACACTACACCACCATACTAACCACTACACCACCGTACTAACCACTACACCACCATACTAACCACTACACCACCGTACTAAACACTACACCACCATACTAACCACTACACCACCATACTAACCACTACACCACCATACTAACCACTACACCACCATACTAACACTACACCTCCATACTAACCACTACACCACCATACTAACCACTACACCACCATACTAACCACTACACCACCATACTAACCACTACACCACCATACTAACACTACACCTCCATACTAACCACTACACCACCATACTAACCACTACACCACCATACTAACCACTACACAACCATACTGACCACTACACCACCATACTAACCACTACACCACCATACTAACCACTACACCACCATACTGACCACTACACCACCATACTAACCACTACACCACCATACTAACCACTACACCACCATACTGACCACTACACCACCATACTAAACACTACACCACCATACTAACCACTACACCACCATACTAACCACTACACAACCATACTGACCACTACACCACCATACTAACCACTACACCACCGTACTGACAACTACACCACCATACTAACCACTACACCACCATACTAACCACAACACCACCGTACTAACCACTACACCACTATACTAACCACTACACCACCATACTAACCACAACACCACCGTACTAACCACTACACCACTATACTAACCACTACACCACCTTACTAACCACTACACCACCGTACTAACCACTACACCACCGTACTAACCACTACACCACCGTACTGACCACTACACCACCGTACTAACCACTACACCACCGTACTGACAACTACACCACCATACTAACCACTACACCACAGTACTAACCACTACACCACCGTATTAACCACTACACCACCGTACTAACCACTACACCACCGTACTAACCACTACACCACCGTACTAACCACTACACCACCAAACTAACCACTACACCACAATACTAACCTCTACACCACCATACTAACCACTACACCACCGTACTAAACACTACACCACCATACTAACCACTACACCACCTTACTAACCACTATACCACCATACTAACCACTACACCACCGTACTAAACACTACAACCACCATACTAACCACTACACCACCATACTAACCACTACACCACCATACTAACCACTACACCACCATACTGACCACTACACCACCATACTAACCATTACACCACCGTACTAACCACTACACCACCATACTGACCACTACACCACCATACTGACCATTACACCACCATACTAACCACTACACCACCATACCAACCACTACACCACCATACTAACCACTACACCACCTTACTAACCACTACACCACCGTACTAACCACTACACCACCGTACTAACCACTACACCACCGTACTGACCACTACACCACCGTACTAACCACTACACCACCGTACTGACAACTACACCACCATACTAACCACTACACCACCATACTAACCACAACACCACCGTACTAACCACTACACCACCATACTAACCACTACACCACCGTACTGACCACTACACAGCCGTACTAACCACTACACCACCAAACTAACCACTACACCACAATACTAACCTCTACACCACCATACTAACCACTACACCACCATACTAACCACTACACCACCATACTGACCCCTACACCACCATACTAACCACTACACCACCATACTAACCACTACACCACCATACTGACCACTACACCACCATACTAACCATTACACCACCGTACTAACCACTACACCACCATACTGACCACTACACCACCATACTGACCATTACACCACCATACTAACCACTACACCACCATACCAACCACTACACCACCATACTAACCACTACACCACCTTACTAACCACTACACCACCGTACTGACCACTACACCACCGTACTAACCACTACACCACCGTACTGACAACTACACCACCATACTAACCACTACACCACCATACTAACCACAACACCACCGTACTAACCACTACACCACTATACTAACCACTACACCACCATACTAACCACTACACCACCATACTAACCACTACACCACCGTACTAACCACTACACCACCATACTAACCACTACACCACCATACTAACCACAACACCACCGTACTAACCACTACACCACTATACTAACCACTACACCACCTTACTAACCACTACACCACCGTACTAACCACTACACCACCGTACTAACCACTACACCACCGTACTGACCACTACACCACCGTACTAACCACTACACCACCGTACTGACAACTACACCACCGTACTAACCACTACACCACCGTACTAACCACTACACCACTATACTAACCACTACACCACCATACTAACCACTACACCACCATACTAACCACTACACCACCATACTAACCACTACACCACCGTACTAACCACTACACCACCGTACTAACCACTACACCACCGTACTAACCACTACACCACCGTACTAACCACTACACTACCATACTAATCACTACACCACCTTACTAACACTACACCACCGTAATAACCACTACACCACCATACTAACGACTACACCACCGTACTAACCACTACACCACCATACTAACCACTACACCACCGTACTAACCACTACACCACCATACTAACCACTACACCACCGTACTAACCACTACACCACCATACTAACCACTACACCACCGTACTGACCACTACACCACCGTACTAACCACTACACCACCGTACCAACCACTACACCACCGTACTAACCACTACACCACCGTACTAACCACTACACCACCGTATTAACCACTACACCACCGTACTAACCACTACACCACCGTACTAACCACTACACCACCGTACTAACCACTACACCACCGTACTGACCACTACACCACCGTACTAACCACTACACCACCAAACTAACCACTACACCACAATACTAACCTCTACACCACCATACTAACCACTACACCACCGTACTAACCACTACACCACCATACTAACCACTACACCACCTTACTAACCACTATACCACCATACTAACCACTACACCACCGTACTAAACACTACACCACCATACTAACCACTACACCACCATACTAACCACTACACCACCATACTAACCACTACACCACCATACTGACCACTACACCACCATACTAACCATTACACCACCGTACTAACCACTACACCACCATACTGACCACTACACCACCATACTGACCATTACACCACCATACTAACCACTACACCACCATACCAACCACTACACCACCATACTAACCACTACACCACCTTACTAACCACTACACCACCGTACTAACCACTACACCACCGTACTAACCACTACACCACCGTACTGACCACTACACCACCGTACTAACCACTACACCACCATACTGACAACTACACCACCATACTAACCACTACACCACCATACTAACCACAACACCACCGTACTAACCACTACACCACCGTACTAACCACTACACCACCATACTAACCACTACACCACCATACTAACCACTACACCACCGTACTAACCACTACACCACCATACTAACCACAACACCACCGTACTAACCACTACACCACTATACTAACCACTACACCACCGTACTAACCACTACACCACCGTACTAACCACTACACCACCGTACTGACCACTACACCACCGTACTAACCACTACACCACCGTACTGACAACTACACCACCATACTAACCACTACACCACCATACTAACCACAACACCACCGTACTAACCACTACACCACTATACTAACCACTACACCACCATACTAACCACTACACCACCGTACTAACCACTACACCACCGTACTAACCACTACACCACCATACTAACCACTACACCACCGTACTAACCACTACACCACCGTACTAACCACTACACCACCGTACTAACCACTACACTACCATACTAATCACTACACCACCTTACTAACACTACACCACTGTAATAACCACTACACCACCATACTAACGACTACACCACCGTACTAACCACTACACCACCATACTAACCACTACACCACCGTACTAACCACTACACCACCATACTAACCACTACACCACCGTACTAACCACTACACCACCATACTAACCACTACACCACCGTACTGACCACTACACCACCGTACTAACCACTACACCACCGTACCAACCACTACACCACCGTACTAACCACTACACCACCGTACTAACCACTACACCACCGTATTAACCACTACACCACCGTACTAACCACTACACCACCGTACTAACCACTACACCACCACACTAACCACTACAACCACCGTACTGACCACTACACCACCGTACTAACCACTACACCACCAAACTAACCACTACACCACAATACTAACCACTACACCACCATACTAACCACTACACCACCGTACTAACCACTACACCACCATACTAACCACTACACCACCTTACTAACCACTATACCACCATACTAACCACTACACCACAGTGCTAACCACTACACCACCATACTAACCACTACACCACCGTACTAAACACTACACCACCATACTAACCACTACACCACCATACTAACCACTACACCACCATACTAACCACTACACCACCGTACTAAACACTACACCACCATACTAACCACTACACCACCGTACTAACCACTACACCACCATACTAACCACTACACCACCGTACTAAACACTACACCACCATACTAACCACTACACCACAGTGCTAACCACTACACCACCATACTAACCACTACACCACCGTACTAAACACTACACCACCGCGCCACCTGTCTGGTTTTATACTCTGTCTTCTTGTTTTTCACTTTATACATTTTACAAAAAGCCTAGAGTAAATAGGAGAATACTTGCAAAACTCTTAAAAAAGCAAATGTTTCATTTATTTTCTGGGCAATCAAGATGTTTCAGCTAAAACAAAAAATAAATGCAAACAAACATTAGCGCAGGAAAAAGTAAAAAGGCTTTCTTGTTTTCAAAAAAGTACCTAAGATCCTGAGATACTTCTTAGAAGTAAAAGTTTTGGTTCCAGATTTCTCCCTAATGCCACTCATCACTGCATGAATGTGCTAAACAATCCATCAGCTCCTGATTTAACTGATTAGCCAGTCTGGTCTATACACGATAAATACAGATAGCATTGCATCTACAGTTACCATCCAAAACCCTTATCAGCTAGTCAATGACGTCAGGATCCAAACCTGTGTTCGTCTGTATGGTCCCAAACTCTTTTCTAAACATATTCTAAACATTTTTCAAAGTCCAAGTGTACATACTGAGTTTTACATGGTACAACAAGCAGTGAAATGCTTTGACTACTGCACATGAAACAATAAGTGAGTATAGAGTATCTGAGGTATTAATAAAAATAAGCAATAAATGAATAAAAATGGGGATAAGAAGAAGGAAATAAATAGAAATAAAAGTAAAAAATATGCATACAGTTAAATTTACATGGTAGAAAACAGAAGTGTGCAGTGGGGGTGAGGATTGGCCAATAAAATGCAAAACGTGCAACTAGTGCTGAGCAACTGAGCAGGAGTGATGTATGATACATGATATATAATGATATGTATGATATATGATGAGGATGTGAAACATTTACTTACTCAGAAAAGTAGCACCCACCTCTGCTTGTAATAGTGACATGACTTGAACTCCCTTTGTTAAACTAATCCTGTCCAAATAGTGTTTAATGTTTAATGTCAGTGTGAACCACAATTCATAACAGTTTTCTTACCACAAGTGAAACACAGTATCAGCGCAGGTCTATAAACTAGATTTAACTTGATGATAGATACTTGGTGATGGAGATGAAATAAGATATTATTGTTTATTATTTTTGCTGCACACTGATGTAATAATAACTTCTTTGTTTTACAGACGAGCTAAATTCATTACACTTCCATCAAAGATTAGAAAGAAAGTTGTCTGTTTAAACGTTATCTTATAATAAAGTCATGCTTTATATGAGCAGGGTCATAAGCTAATAAGATAAAAAGGTCATGCCCCGTGAAAGACGACAGACCTTTCGTCGGAGCTCATCTCGAGCACACTGTAACAGGGCCCACCAGCAGGTTATAATCTGAAGTCTGCTTTCTTTCTATGTTTGGGTTCTTCTCGAGTCTTGAGGTGATTTCGTACCACGCACACACTCACATGCCTTCGGTGGACTGCCTGCTGATGGCAAGTGACATAAACCGCAGCAAGGCCTACGCAGTAATCCCAGCAGAAAGTGGGTCAAGCTGGCCAGCCGCTGCCACCGGGTGTCCCTTAAAGTGTGTCAGCACATCAGAGGAGCAGACCATGTGTGTGTGTGTGTGTGTGTGTGTGTCACAAACTGAACAATCGCTAAAAAATGGCTAAAATGATGCATCACATGAAGCTTGATTATGACACAGCTGCATCATACTGAAGTCCTGCAACTCTCTCAGATTAGCCAATAAAAGAAAGCAGGACAGCAGAGCACTACAATTCAACACTCAGCAATTTTTTCCAATAAGGCAGAATTATGCCTTGAATCATTCTGCACATTAATTTCTACTAGCCTTGCATGCCCGCTGATAAATTTGGTGCTGTTCTGAAGATTCAAGCCACTGCAAGTCACAGTTTCTCTCCAGTGATTTGAAATATGATTTGCTTGCTGCTTTATTGTCACTGACAACTACAATAATGGCTGATGAAGTAACATAGCTGATTGCGGCACTGGTTAAAACAAACTGGTTACTGTTTAATCTGAACAGTAATTTGCATTACCTCGTTTTGTCATTAGCCCGGATGTAGTTGGTCAGGGATTTCACAATCCAGCTTTTAGGCTAGCTGCCTGCCTGAATCACATACTTGCCCTAAACTGCATCCGTCTAGACTCAGCTTCTCACAAGCATCTTAGTGTTAAGATCTTCTTAACTGGTAAAGAACGTGTCAGGAGCCACGATTACATGTGGAATAATAATTCATTAATAATCCAATAAATAGCTCAATCAGAGATTCTGTCCATGTGTTCACACCGATAGGAGCAGACTAGTCTGAGTGACATTCCCAATACACTTTCTATGTAACTGAACCAGGGGGTAATCTGATCAATAAGAGAATAAAAGCCATGTAAATGCATGTATCTGAGAACACGTCCAATCAGAAAGTATGTTTTGAGCGTGTGAATTTCCGTCAGCTTATATAAACTACGCAGTGAATTAAAAGCAGATGGAAGTTTCTCAATGTATTACAAAGCTAAAGCAAAGCCCAGAGCTGGAATGGTAAAAACCATGGAACAAGCATCTCAGAATCTGCCCCTTCTTTAGTAGGTGCATGTCGTCGTTGTCTATTTTTTGTATTTTTCTACATCATTTGAGCTGCTGTTTACATTGTGTGAAAATATCATAATGTATGGACCAATAAAAATGCTCCAAAATCACTTCTGGTTCCATTAACTTACATTAAAAGTTAAGACTGTTTTTGGCCTCTCCTGTAAAGTTACTACTTGTTTTTCATTGGACAGTGACGATATGAAGTCTGCCAGCATTGAGACTACTGAAATATCAGGTAACTTCTGCTGCTACTGATTTTAGCTATGCTATTTGCTATTGATCATGTTTTCCATAAGAAATAATGACACACCATGTGATAATGTGATCACTATGAATGAATTGGAAACAGATTATCTAAATTAAACAAAAATAAAAATCGTTCTACTATCAGGTTGCCATTCAGTCTGTGAAAAAGATTCCCCAGTGTGTGTATCTAGCCCTGTGCTCATTAGCAGTGCATTCGTTTTGTTTTGATGCTGGTCTCCACCCTACCATTAGGATTCTTACCTCCGTGTAGTCATTTCTGTTCTCCACTATGTCTGGTGTCTATCTTGCTCTTGCTCTTTGCCCGTTCTTTCTTTGTAGCTTTGCAGCTGCCCTGCGTTTGCTGTCCCCTTTTGTGATTCTTGGTTAAACGTCATTAATGTTGTTTTCTGTATTGTTTTCAATGTTCTGGTTAGTTTTCATCATCAAAAGAAAAAAAACTAGCTTACACTTACATTCATTGTCTTTACTGACTCCAATGAGCTAAATATTAAATAGAAATATAATTGTCATGCTCTCCTGTCTTTCCTGCGTAAGTCCTTGTTTACGTCCTGTCATTGCCTCATGTTAGCCACGTGGATCTGTTTGTTTTTGTCATGTGGTCTGTGTCTCCGCCCTAGCCCCGCCTGTCTCACCTGTTCCTCATTTGTATTAGTCCTGTAGGCTGTTTCCCTCTCAATAGACATGTTCGAGATACGGCTGCGTCTGGCCTTGGTGGTCAGCGAGAGCAGCCGAACTGCAGCCCACATAAACAATGGCGCAATAGAAAAAAAAAATTAAAAGAAAGAAAAGAATTAGAAAGAATAGAAAGAAAAATAGATCCAAACACAATAGTGATGTAGTGCTTTTAAAGACACTTACAAATCACAAGAGTTCAAATCTACAGCACTGGAGCCTCTTCATGATCTGAAATACTAATTATAAAAATAAGAAATATGTTGAATACTGCAGGAAAATGACAGTATTAGTGTTTTAGAGGAGATATATATATATTTTTTATAATGAAAAGAGTTAAATGTCAGAGGTGTCCGCAAAGCTTATGACCAATAAGGATTAAGCTCTGTCGTCATCAAGCCGTCTCTCGGCTCGCGCAGTTCAACTGTGTGTGAAGCCTGCAGCTGCCTCGCGAACTCGCGAGATGTTACCGTTGTGCGTCATCGTGAAGCGGCGGTGGCGCCGACTCAAATCAAACAAAAAAACTAACCGGCATGCACCGCCGAGCCAGGCGCCGATCGAGCTGCACGGTGGCGCGTGAAGTCGAACATGCCTATCATCATGTGTATTTATACCTGCTGTTTTG
Source organism: Megaleporinus macrocephalus (assembly GCA_021613375.1). NCBI lineage: Eukaryota > Metazoa > Chordata > Actinopteri > Characiformes > Anostomidae > Megaleporinus > Megaleporinus macrocephalus. Next base: position 14,622,437 of record CM038722.1, read on the forward strand.
CCGTCTCCCTTGTGGTTCCTTTTGTGAGATTTGTCATGTTCGAGATTCCCGTGTTTCTGGCTTTTGATCCCTGGTTCTGTTTAGTTTGTCTTTGTGTTTATGAACTTTGTGGTTTGTTTTTTATTCTGGTGTTCATTAAATATTCTGCTCTGCTTATCATCTGCTCCTCACATCCTTGTTCCTGACAATAATAAAAAATACATTTCATTCTTTAGTTATAGTATTACATTAGTGGATTTTAGGATTTTGCCTATATTTTATAATAAAACCTCATAATATGTAATAAAAGTCTCAGCAGTTTAGCTTCTCTTTATAATCCCAGTATTTTTCTCACATCATGGGATCATTCACCCACAAACAGAGCAAACTGACCACAAAGAACACACACACACACACACACACACACACACACACACACACACACACACACACCTGCATGTATTTTTGACTGGTTTGGGTCTGTGCCTATTTGACCAAAAGCGATGGGGTTTATTTTAGAAGCACCAGCGCTACTGCACTGATTTTTCAGTTCACTGAATCTGGGACCCTGACATTGACTCAGAGTGTCACAAATTGTTGAGGGAACAAATCACACAACAAAAAAGAACCAAGGGTGACCTTTAGCAGCTTACTAAAAGCCAGAGGGCAGCGGGGAAGATGCTAGGGCCGATGGACAAGCAGCCCCTGCTGCATCATCTGACGAGCGATTAAAGAGGCCGCCATGCTTGGCTGCCTTGCTGGCTGCTAGCAGTGCAGAGGAAACACTGCAGGCTCCGGGCCAGCGGTTAACTGATCCAGGATCAAATCTGACACTCTCTGTACTCTGTCTCTCTGTTATAACACAAGGACTAAGCTATTAGAGGTGCTCTTTTACAACCAAACCTCGTCCAAGCAGCTGCTAGAAAATAGCACTTCGGTGGGCGGAGCAGGGATAGAATTGTTATAAAGCCAAAACAATTGTGATCACATGGATAAGACAAGTCGTCCTCAATACTCTCTCTATTATTCTGACTGGTTCCAGTTAGCTTTAGCATTGGCTCATCTGAAGAGTGCTCAAGCCTCATCTTTAGTATATATGAAACTAGACCCCTTCACTGTCCAATCCCCAAGAATCTCCCTGTTAAAGTAATGTAATGCTGTTTCCAGTATTCATTTTTTGCTAAAGTACATAGTTTTTCAGAATCAGAATCAGAATCGGACTTTATTTGCCAAGTATGCTCACACATACAAGGAATTTGTGTTTGGTAACAGAAGCTCACAGTGCACGATAACTGACATTACAGAAGTAGCACATCCAATCTACACACACACACACACACACACACACAGTGACATACACGCACAGACACACCTGTAAACTTAACACTAGTGTTAACATGTGCAGAGTTGTATATTAAAAGTAAAGTGCTGAGTGCAGCAGTAAAGAACAGTGCAGACTGAATTAAATAGATATAAATATGAAGAACAGAAGAGTCACTGGTTGAGACGATGGTACAGAGTGTTCTGAGACTATCAGATAAATAAAAAGTGCAGAACAAGAAGAAGAGTGAGAGAACATCTGGATATGGATGTATGTAGTAGACTGTATTCAGAATGTAGTGTGTGATGTTCAGCTGTTCATGAGTGTGATGGCGTGTGGGAAGAAGCTTCTCTGAAGTCTGGAGGTCTTGATCCTCAACTGACTGAAACGCCGACCTGAGGGAAGATACTGGAACAGGTGATGTCCAGGGTGTGACGGATCGCGGACAATGTTCTCTGCCCGCTTCCTGGTTCTGGCCGTGTGCAGGTCCGGTAGGGAGGGTAACTTCACACTGATGGTTCTCTCTGCAGACCTGATGATGCGCTGCAGTCTGTGGGTGTGGTGTTTGGTGGCTGAGCTGCCCCACACTGTGATGGATGCGGTGAGGACAGATTCGATGGTGGCGGTGTAGAACTGCACCATCAGCTTCTTGGGCAGGTTGAACTTCCTCAGCTGACGCAGGAAGTACAGCCTCTGCTGAGCTCTCTTGATGATGGCGCTGATGTTGCAGTCCCATTTCAAGTCCCTGGAGATTATTGTACCCAGGAACTTGTAGGAGTCCACAGCCATTACAGTACTGTTGAGGATGGTGAGTGCTGGAAGGGTTGGAGGGCTTCTCCTGAAGTCCACTCTCATCTCCACTGTCTTGGCTGTGTTCAGCTCCAAGTTGTTGTGGTTGCTCCAGAGGACCACATGCTCCACAACCCGTCTGTAGGCAGACTCGTCACTGTCCTGGATGAGACCAATGACTGTCAAATCATCTGCAAACTTCAGGATTTTGACTGAGGGGTCTGAGGGGGATTTTGACTTTTGAAAGGAGAGGAGTTTTAAATGTGCCCTGTGTGCATCTACAGCTTCCTTTGTGCTGCTTAGCTTTGCTTAGCTAAAGTCCATTACATTTCTGTATTGTCTGCCAAACAGTCAGGTTAGTGTATTTAAAGGTGCAATGTGTAAGATGAACAATAGGGGGGCAACATACCATCCGGAAAGTGCACAGTGCCTCCTTCGTATCACTAACCAACAGTGTCTATAGTAATGGAAAGCGTCTGTTAACTAGTATTTTTCTTCTGTATGTATCACTTCTTTTTTTTGTTTCTAAACATGGATTTTTGACTTGAGCTGGCAGCAGCAGTTGCTAGTAAAGAGCTTCAGCCATTGCTGTGTTAACTCATCCTTTCATTGGATACCTGTTCTTAAAGAAGCTAAGCGGGAGCAGGACCTTCAACATGACGGATAACAGATTCGAAAACTTTTTATTAGTTGCTACTTCATCCTCTCATGTTGGACTGATTAGACTTGATGCTACCTGTAGGTACACCTACAGGTATATGTCACGCCTACCCGTCCACGTGCCTCTGTTTACGTCCCGTCCATGTGTTTCTGTTTTGTCACGTGCTCCTTGTCTCCGCCCTGGCCCCGCCTGTCACACCTGTTTTTCGTTTGTCCTGAGTTGTGTCACCTGTTCCCTCTTGTTAGTCCGTGTATATATACCCTGTGTTTGCAGTCTGTCATGGTCCTACGTTGTCATGCTGTTAGTGTGTATTTGTTTGCCTGTTTTTGTCTGTTTTTGCTGTAATAAATCATATTAAACCTGTAAATCCTCATCTGCGTGTGTATCTGCCTCTGCCGACTCACACACCGTTACAGTATGAGGTACAAATTTGTATTTAGTTGAAATCTCTGCAACACGACATACATTTCTCTACATTCTGTTGATGACTTTAGTTCATTTTGAAATGTTAGAAACTTACGCTTACAGTCTTACATATTGCTCCTTTAAAGTTGCCAACAGTTAGTATGTAACATGACAGTCAAAGAAGTCTATAATAACTTGATGCATTAATACAGAATTAATATAGAAACACTGCATGCGTATGGAGTACTTTACAATGACCCTGAATATGGCTCAGCCAATCAGAACCAAACCAAAACATTCCATTTTATAAAATCTCAAGGCTAGTTTCTAGAAACCTGTTCCAGGAACAGGGGGTTGGTGGGATAAGTTATGAAGGTTAGCACCACGCTGGTGAGGTCAAATTCAAGTTATAGGCTGAAAATAGGAGCTGACAATTTGAATACACACCGCTTGCCTGACTGGTTGGACTGCATCAGCTCATCAGCTGACTCTCCTTGAGGCCTGGAGCTGTGAGCACAGGAATGTGGAATGTATTTGTTATTCACTTAGTGACATTTCAGCCAGCTAATAGCGTGATGCCGCAGAGACTTTGCCTTGAGAATTTAATTTGTCGAAACGTTAACTGGCTCGCTGTGCTGGTTATGTAAACCTGAATTTCAGTGCTGGCTCTCGGTTGTTATGAATTGGAAGTGATTGTCACTCTCTGCTACAGAACCTCTGATTTTGTGGCTGAAACTTGGCTGTCATTCAAAATCCTGCTGTCCCATGTGTCCCCAGGAATAATAAAAAAAAGATTGCTGTCGGCTTTAACGTGCCCTTTACACTGTAGCTTGAGCAGTTGCCACAGCAACAGTGATGGCCCAGAAACCTTGAGGGTGGGGTGGAATGAGTGGTGGTCGTTGTGGAGAGGTTGGGGGGTGGGACTGAGCTTTAGAAGATCTGAACTGCATTAAGCACTGCAGTCTTTTATATGTATTTAAATGTATTTGCATTATTTTAAAAAAAGGATACAATAATATTTGTTTTCGTTTTACGGCTAAGATTTTTATATACAAGTCTGATTTGTCCATGCTCTGACAGTTCTGCAGCTGGAGGCAATGAATGGTCAGTTCACTGAACAGTCCTTAATGCTAGGACCCGTTAGTAGTTTAGATAATGATAGAATGGCACGTCCTGCCATGTTCTCTCTGTTAAGTCCTGTTTTCATCCCCTGTCTTAGCCATGTGCTAATGTTTTTGTCGTGTGTCAGCCATGTGGTTCTGTTTATGTTTTGTCACGTGCTCCGTGTCTTCGCCCCTCACCTGTTTCCTATCTGTGGTCCTACCTATTGTTCTCAGGTGTTACCCGTTCCCTCTCGTTAGCCTGTGTTTATATTCCTCTCATGTTTGTTGGTCATTTTCTATATTTCTGTGGTTAATGCTCATGTTTTTGTCCCACTGCACCTTGTTCCTGGTTTTTGTTTGTCTTTTTCTGGGCCTTTATCTATTTAGTGTTTAGTCTTTTGTTTTGTTCAGTTAAAGGTATTTTTGGTCTAACTTGCGCTTGTGTCTGTCCTCCTTCCTAAGTCCATTCATGTTTCCTACGTGTCCTCGTCTGCTCCTCGCTCCTAGCCTAACATAGAATAAGTAAAGGTGGTGGCAATCTGTCAGTCTAACCTCCAGTCTAAACGCCCAGATAGCATCTATGTTGCTAACAGTTTAAAATTGAATAAAAAAACGTGGAAGCAAAACAAGTGGCAGCGCTGCATGGCAACTAGTTTGTGTATAGGAATAATGCATGTCCAAAAGTATCCAGACACCCCTCTAAAGTAAGTAAAGCAAAATAAGTAAATTGGAGGTGCACCTGTTGCTGACACTATTGTGCACTCACAGCTTTATTATGAGCACCAGCTAATATTCAGAGTAACCAGCAGTGTGCAGTATGGACAGCAGCTAGACAGGCTGGGAGGTTGGTATCAGGTATCTGCAGCCATGTTGACTGCAGGTCCTCCCACAGCTGCTGGAGGGTACGTGGGGAAGAATCCATAGATCGAACAAGACAATCGAGGTGGTCCCACAGATAACCAACTGGGTTCAAGTCTGGGGAGTAAGGGGTTCGGAATAGTATTAGAAATCTTGATCATGTTCTTCCAACTAATGTGGGACATTTCTAGTCATGCGACATGTCATATTGTCTTACTGGAAGATCCCCTCGCCCCAGGGAAGATAATCAGCAGGTATTGGTGTACGCGATCTGCGAGGATGGATTTCTACCCAAACTGAGATTTGAGAGTATCTTCTGTATGGACAAGTGGACCCCGAGAATACCACGTACACATTCCCCAGACCATAACGTTGCCACCACCAGCTTGTGCTCTTCAAGAAGAGTGTATAATCTCCATAGAAAAGTCTCTGTGTTTTAAAACAGAAATGCTTTATAGGCAGAGCTCAACTGGTGTCAGGTGTAGGAATATAGAAATATGGACCATCTGAATGGATTCTCTAGTTGTTTTAATGGTTTGCCAACAGAACACAGGTTGTTGTACACTAAAATGCTAACCCTTTAGTGTTGGTTTTCCATGACTCAAGGTACCAACAAAAAGTTCCAGTGGCTTTGTATACCTTTTAGAAAAAAAAAACAGCATCACGAAAGAAAAACATAAGGCATACAATTGAAACACAATTCTATACTTTAAAAAAAGGGCTTTAAATATGGAAACTTATTACAGACCAACATACAATAACATAAAACAGAGCATAACAAGCAAGCACTTATATACTGGTGGTGAAGCGCTCTTACATGGCTGGGTTAGTATTGAGTCTTTATCATTGTTTAATGTTTGTCAGAACAATGCGAATCACTGGAACTACTGCTGCTACTGCTAGCCAGGTGTATATGAAAATGTTAATTACAGTTCCATGTCCACATTTCATGCTGCAGGGCTTGTGCAGGGCTAAGACAGTTAGTTGTTAGCTGTAGGGCTAATATCACATGCCCTTTATGAATTACATATGTGAAGATAATCTAGACCTACTCTAGGGTTATTGATCTACAGGATGCTCTGGGGAAGCTATACATGATTCTCAGGTCAACACGCCCAATCATGTCAGTTAATGTGGAAAGTCTGAGAAGCCAATGGCATTAAAGCTTCATGAGAGGTTCAGATGCACAGCTTAGCGCTTCAGCATGAAGGATTTTTTTCCCAGTGTTTCTTGTATGCTATTGCTTTAATATATATAATTCTAGCAGTATAGCAGTGTTGGACTTACAGACGTTGTGAAATAATATTTGAAAATAGCATCACACAGCCTCAGTTGACAGGGACTGGATACTATTTCTTTAAGAAGTACGGCCGCGCTGGTATCAACCCCTCCATCTGGGCACAATGCTAATGCAAAGCATTATGGGCTCTGTATGGGTTTTTCACCTTGGAGCAACAACACAGGTCACTATTTGGATGTGATGGTGAGTCATCTGGATCAGCAGTAAGGGTTTAATATGCACCTGCAGTGTGAAAGTAGTGCTTTTTTAAAATGTCAAACATGGACAAACCTGATACCGACTATAATTATATGTGTGACATTTATGTCACTGCCTTAGATACACAACATTCCGTCTCACTTTTCCTGACATCCACCATTCGTTGTCTGATTTATGCTAGCAAAGGTCACGCCTCAGCTTTTTATGTCTATACTCTGCTAATTGTCTGTTGTTCAGCATGTTGTTTTTTATTGTTTAAACTTTTGAGCGGACGATAGCAAAATAACAGCAAAGTACCTTAAAGGCTCATTTATACTCAACTTTAAATACGGACAGGCATGGAGCCTTCTGTCTGTACTCTGCGTTCATTTCATACGTAATTTGCACGTTTTCTGAAAGCCATGACGAAGAAGAAACGGCGGGACTCTTTGAAGATTGGTTGTGCGAGTTGGTTAGAAATGTTAACTATGATGTAACTTCGCCACAGAGCAGAGATAAACCGTAGTTTTTCTTCATTTTTTAAATAAAAACTAGATCGATGGAAAGATCGATCAGCTATGTATCGGTATCTGCCGATTTGTAATCAAAATATCTGATCGGTGATCAGCCGATATTTTTCCAATTTAGTCGATCCTGAGAGCCGATCAATGGCGTAAAACAAATAAGCTTAATTTCTGTATTTCCAACTAGCGTTTCGTTAAACCCCCTTTGGCCAGGTCCTTGCAATTCCTATCTGCACCACTAGGTGGAAACACATATCCTTCGACAGACGAGAACAGTTTTCCTTTGCGTCGCGTCTGTCTGGCAGTGTTTTACCGTATGTGACACAGACTCATCCAGAGCGTTTCTTAAAATTAGTAAAATTATCTGTGTCTTGTTGGGGAACCAAAACAAAAACATTTAACACTTCTTATCTAATACGTTTTTTTAGAGTACACCCGCAGCTGAATACAGTGAGTATCAGCAAACAGCAGAGCTAGCACGCACAGCTAGCACAAAACAAACAACCCAGAACAGACCAGATCTGACCAGTACTAACAGAACAGCAGCAGCAATTCAAGATCTAATTTAATGATTACAGATTGTCGTTTAAAATATCCAGAGTCTGTATTTAATGACTGCAGTTTTTACTACTTTTATTTAATTATCTTTTTTAGTTTTAAATTAAGGGTCTAAATGTAATGAGTGCAGTATTGGGGATATTTGTTTGATTTACTTTATTTAATTTTGTTAAAAATATTATGCTGTTTAATATGAGCTCGTTAAAAACCAGTTTAGACCATGTTTCATGACTTGTTTCATGAGCTATCAGCCGATCATGCTGAAAGGTGATCTGTGATCGGAAACGGCCTCAAAAACGCTGATCCGTCCATCTCTAGTAAATACAGAACTATGAGCTCATCCACCGCTGCCATGTTTGACTTACTCCAAACTGCCCTCTACTGGAAGTGTTGCTCAGCAACCATGTCAACGGAGCTGACGCAGAGAGGTATGTGGCAGTGACGGTTATATCACTTGAAATGCAGGCAGACATTTCCACACGTAGAGGAACTTAAAGCTCATTTATACTCAACGCCAAATACGGATATGGTTACGCATGGAGCGTTCTGTTCATACTCTGCGTTCCTTTCATGCGTAATTGGAAAAGTTTACTGATACGGACGGGACGGAGCAATACGTCTGCAGACCGCGGGAGCAGTGCAAGACGCGACCACTTCCATACGAACGCGACAAAGAAGAAACGGCGGGATCAACAAGATTTGTGAGCTGGTTAGAAATTTTAACCATGATGTAGCTTCGCCGCGTAGCAGAGACAAACAGTTAATACAGAACTACAAGCTCATCCACCGCCACCATGTTTGATTTACTCCTAACTGCCCTCTACTGGAAGTGTTGCACAGCAACCATGGGTGTCTGAAATGGTCCACTCGTTAACTTGTTCCCTGTTCACTACATAGGCTGCTCTGTGTAGAACACTATGTAGGGGAGCAGTGAGGGAGACAATAGAGGCAATTCGGACAACGGACGTTCCAAAGAAACCGCTGTGCATTGTGGGGTTTCAACCTGTAAGTAGTGTACATCGGTTGTTCACTAGTTTTACAGTGCATTGTGGGTAAGAATGTAGTGAACTATAAAGGAAATCTAACTGTCCACTGAGAATTCAGACAACACTACAAAATGGCAGACACCCTGAATATAACACTAAACGGTAACTAGGGTGTGATTTCAGACACATCCCATGTCAACGGAGCTGACGCAGAGAGGCATGTGACATTTCCAGGAGTTCAAATGAGCCTTAATAAAGACAAGGACAACTACTTCAGATAAAGTGTGATGCACTAAAGGGTAAGAAACCATTATCCGTTCAGCAACAGTGAAAAAACTGTGTGCATCTGAAGTACAAGCTGCTGGTTTAGTCAGAAATCTGTCTTTGCCTGTACACACAGTGCATCCCGCATCTTCTTCTTTGCCTTTTTGTCACAAAATTAAAGAAAATTGTCTTTTGTACTATTTCAGTGTTCATTTAACTGCTGGCTTTCTTCTTGATCACTAACCTCCATCAGATCTGCTCCTTCAGCCCTGTCAACGTCTTTCTCTCCTTCTCCTTACCTGCGCTTAGTAAGGCTTTTTTATTTAACTCAGAGTTTCACTCAGAGCTCAAGGTTTAATGAGAGGTCAGTCAGTTTTTTATTTGAACTGGCAAATGTTTCTTACTCGACTGGCCTTCAGTGGAGCTGCTGCCTCTCCAAGAAGTTGCGTATGTCTTTCTACAGGTGGAGAAATGGAGTGATATAAAATTGCACTTTGTTGAAGAATACGTGAACGTTTCACTGACACTAATATTGTAAGCGGTATAAGGCTGGGGCTTGACGTTTAACTTTTTTTTTTGTTGAAAGATTAAACTTTATTGTAAGACGTATAGCGTGCATGAAAATATGGATTGGTGAAATGTTTTATTGTATACAGGGCCGGTGGTCTAGAATTATGATCAATGACATTAACTTGAATTATCAGAACTAAGCAGTAGTGGGAGCTATAACTCACATAGTGAAAATATATACTAAGCCTTATGCTATGTAAAGGGGAGAACAGTTGTTGGTAATAAAAGGACGACAGGACACTTGTTGCAGACAGAAGCTAACTGAAAGTAAGATAGGACTCTGGCTTTATGCCCAGAGCTACGGCTGACATGGTTGTTATTTAATAATACATCCCCTGGAAATAAAGGTGTCCTCTTGTTAGCTGAATCAGTGGGAAGTTACTTCTGCTAGGAGATGTGGATGCCAATATTGAAAACCTCCAAACAGGAACAGTCTCATAGTCTCATTCATGTGTTTAAGAAATATTGGATGGAGGGAAGGTAAATTGGAGGGGCGAGTGAGGGGACCCCACAGTTATGTATTTTTTTGTTTGTCGTTATGCTTATGACTTTGCAATGACTTTATCTTTAATGAAATAAGTTTATCCTTGATTGTCAATTCTGTTGGGATTTCATTTATATTTGTGTCTAGGCCAAACAAAACAATTAAGCTGTTGAAAAATCGATTATTATTGTTTTTATTATTAATATATGAGTCATATGGAGGACATATGGATGGTTAAACTATAGAAAACCATCACAGCATGTATTAATGGTATCTTAAATTAAAAAAAAAATTCTAATGAATTTCTTTGACGCAAATAGCATTTTCTTAGTGTGCACTTGTCCCTGGTTGCTTTGAGCACAGTTTTGTAATTCCTGTAAGAACATTTTAGTCAACTGTATTGAACCGTAAGCACAGAATAACCACCAGGCACCCACCTTCATCTGCACAGTTAAAGAGATCAATTCATCAATATTTTCTCAAACAGTCAACTTTTATGTGTATGCATCTGTTCTGGTAGAATGTCCCAGACTCCTGGCAACCATATGGACAGTGTTTCTTAAGAATATCTTTATATTTAGTCTTCTAGGCTTTTAGACGTCTAGAGGTTATATATAATTGTATTAACTTAAAGAATAATTTAAATGCATATATGGTCTATGTTTCTTTCTCTGTAATACAAAACATATATAGTTCTTTAAAGAACATTTAAAATGGTTCTATATCAGATTTTTGAAAGAGGTCTGTTATTGGTATTATTTTTTGGCACTATACAGAAGTGTTTGTGATAAGAGTATACATACCTAAAGAGTGGTCAGGAATGCCTTCCGAGTCATATAATCACTGTGTTTTGTTATATTTTTTCTTTTTTTCTGTTTATATGTGATATGTAATGATCTGGGCGTGTAAGTGTTGTTGGTTTGTAAATATTGTTATTGGTAATATGTTATATGTTATACCATAAAGATGCTGCAGAAGAGTCCTTATATGCAGTTGTGGGGGCGAAACTAAAACTAACAATAACAAAAGGAGTGAAATTGGACAGTAGATGTCAGAAATGTGACGGTAGAGTGAAAGTGACAATCCAGAGATGTCACGACTAATAGAACCATTGATATTCTTCTGTCTTTCTTCTTGTCTGTATTCTCGTTCCGAAGCCTGGTCCCCATCATCCAACCTCATTATGTCAACAGTGCTCAATAATGACTTAAATTCAGTGCAACCAGGGCCACAGCAGATCCTTAACGCTTTGACATTGGAAAGAAGGACATTAACCATCAGGATGGACACAGTAGGCTGTCTTGAGAGGACTCTCATTACTGGCCCCATTACTGCCAATCATGGTATTCAAGGGCCAATTTAAGTCCAATACCAACCAATTGCTTTGATTTGATCAGCAGATACCTCCATGCCTGAGCATCTGACTGACTCATTTACAGCGTTCCTTACAGAAGAGTCTTGTTTTATGCAGTGTTAGTTCTAAATGATCCCTATGTTCCCTCGTACCATCAGCTGAGATGAATTTGCCAGATAATTTGTTAAAAAATATTTACTGTCATGCAGAAGTTTATTCAAAATAAAACAGAATGGACATCCACCCACTAAAGCTTAGAATTTAGTAACTAGAAATGGTTTGAATTCCCCCAAATATTCACCTTTTTGCATTATCAGCCCTTGAGATGTAAACAAAGCCACTCTGAGTGGTGAAACTTGGATTGTGGATTAGAAACTTACAGACTTGGATGTCTTGACAGTAAAATGAACCAGGCTTTGTGACGTCCACAACAAAAATATAGCCGTTTAATTTACAATCCAAAACCACAAGTGAGCTTACACAAGTCTTCATTTCAAACCCATAATGACAATGCAAGTCGTTTTTCTGTCAGTTTCTGGCGTTCTCCACACCATAAACAACTTTTGTTACACGCTAATGGTTCTTTGTGGTTTCTTGGTGAAATCAAATTGAGAAACCAAAAATGGCGCAACCTTTGTTGTTTCTCTGTTTCAAGTATAACTTTCCAATGTACAACGGTTAACACTCACTTCGTGGAATCCATTGGGTTTGTTCTGTCTAACACCCCCACAAGCCCATGCCCCTTTGTTTGTTGAATACAAAGCTCATTGTCATACGATGTTCGGATTGCAGTTGTTTCTGCACACTGCAGCGATCCATATCAGCACTGACGCCAGCTTCCTATTCACCAGCTTCTTGTTTAAAGTCTCCCTTTCCACCTTAAAAGGCACAGCAGTCACATTTTAAACAGAAGCTGGCGAATAGGACATTTATTTCAGCCTCCGTAATACATTTACTTTTCTGTCAGCTTTTGGCCATCTGTAAAAAAAAATACTTACAATTCTTTATACGGTCAATCACACAACAGCTGTTTCCCATTTTAGATGTTTTCGTGTTTAGACCCATGGTGGAAACAACACAATGATTAATAATAAGTTGTCTGTCACTTGTTCCCAATTAGTGGTCATGCTGAGAGAAAGCCAAAGAAAATTGGTGAACCACCTGGTGGCAATTGTTAAAGTGTACTCAGAGGTGTAATTCTGCTAACCATTATTGATTATAAATTCCCTTGGGTGCACATTTAATTATTTGAGACTCAGGGCTCTTTTATGTATTATTTAATTGCACTGGCAGATGAATTTGCTTATTTTAAGAAATAACACTACTTGGCCTGTATAGTGTGATCCTTTGAAGCAGAGAAACATTTATGTAATAAGCACTGAGGTTAGTTTTTCTCTATCTAGAAACACAACTAAATTCAAACTTGAAACTCAAACAGAAAGATCCCTTAGTCTCGTCCTGACTGCAGATAAAGTCAGGTTTGCACCCTAGCAACGCAGTGATGTGACATCATTAGCAAACAACCTTTTAATAATAGGAACCATGTTTAACAACTTGGTAACATCTTCATTGTATAAATACCACCGAGCAGCAAGTCATTTGTCTGATACGTGCATACGATCACTCGTGATACATCCCTGATTCTAGCTTGGTTGAAGCAACAGGCCACAAGTCCTCCTGCTGACCAACAAAGGTAAACCACAGATGGCGCTAGTGGCCATATGAGCTAGCGGACTGCTTTAGTTAAATCCATTTAGCTAAATGTTAAATCCATCTATCCATCCATCCATCATCTTCCACTTTATCCTGCTAGTTGGGGTCACAGTGGGGCTGGAGCCAATACCAGCGTCATCAGGCGAAGGCGGGGTACACCATGGACAGTTAACCAGTCCATCGCATGGCCAACACAAACTCTACGAACAATTTAGAGTGACAGATCAACCTAACATGCATGTCTTTGGACTGTGGAAGGAAACTGGAATATAACTGTTAAATCAAAAGAGTCCAGTGGGCCCTCTGCTCCCTCAACCACAATCTGGACTAACATTAACTCAGACTGTAAGTCACTACGCAGTGGAAGATAAGTGATTACTTACAGAAGCCTGGCTTCCTTTAGCATTCTGCATTTAAATGCTAGTATCAGCTCCAACACCGAAACAGTATCAATGCAACTCTAGTAATAGGTACTCCCATCACAGCTTGAGAGAAGTAATTAATAACTTAAATAGCTTAACTCATCTCTGGAGTAATCTATACTAACTTTAACATTCATCTGCCTCCATGTTAAAGAAATGAAAGTTAAATGAGAAATTAGTACAAAAGGATTTCACAACTTAACAACAACCTCAAACAGTCGGTGTGCAGTCTGCACACGTATGTTCATATATGTTTTATTTAATTCCATATGGCCCGTTGCTATGTAGGCCCGCTGGACGGGTGAAGGAGCATATTGATGGAGAACGAAGAGGAGAAAATAGATGTTGATGATTAATTTAAGCAGAACAAGAGTCTATGACAGATACCAAGTCTGACAGAATGAGCTCAACACTCGCTCTGTACCCTGCATGTGCAGACACATGAGAGGGTGTTCAGTTTAAAACGTACAACCCCTCAGATAATTTGATGTACTTGTCTGGTATTTTGGTCATGTACAATTAAAATGACATGAAGTATTTACAGGAGACAGTCACGCATGTTATATACTGATATTTTCAGAAGAATTTAAGCTTTTCAGATATATGGTTATTTGATATTTTTATGAATTGTATTATTTTTATGAAATGATGTACTCTGAGTCTACTAATATAATTTTATAAAATAAAACAGACTTTGGTTGTAGTTCAAATACATTTTTAGAAATTGATTGTGAACTAAAAATATGATTATTCTGATGGTAGGTTATTTGTTTAATTATTTTTCAATAATTTATTAGCATTAGTCGGCCATGATTTCTAATTGATTTTTCTGCCCTTATGGGTCCATGCTGAGTGCTAAACTTTGTCAGCCAGCAAAGCAAGCCCTGGAATATTTTGTTCAGAGCAAGATAAATACTTCTGAATTATTATTTTTTATTATTATTCTGAATTGCACAGATATTTACTATTGACTGTTTATAATACCTGAAATCTATTGGACATACAAGATAAAATTGACCAGCCATGCTGGAACAGGAAAGGCCTTAAACAAACTGCCTAATGTTGAAAGACAATTGTCTAAAATGTCTTTGTATTCTGTAGCATTAACATAACCCTTCACCCAAACCCAAAAACACAGCCCCAGACTATTATTCCCCCTCCACCAAACCTTCTGTGCATTCTGGTAGGTGGTGTTCTGCTAGCATTTCACAGATTTGTCCACCAGATTGCCAGTTAGTAATGTAAATTAGTAATTAGTAATTCTCACTCAGGAGAACACATTTCCACATCCAGAGTCCAGCAGTGGGGTGCTTTACACCAGTTTTTTTTCTTTTTTCAATGATCGCTGCAAACAGAAAACAATAACAATCATCTTACAACATCCAGCTTTTACCATAAAACCACAGAGTACAACCGCACACATACACATATTATTGCCTTCATAGTGTTTTCAATTAATATATGAGTAATCATCCCAAGATATCGTTATGTCTACAAGGAAATGAGTCTGTGCTAAAGGCAACAGGACTCCAATGTAAATCTAAACTTTAATCTCACCAAAAGGAAAATACTTTTGTCTCGTCTCAGTTTATAAATATAAAAGTGAAAAAGCTTTTTATGAAAAAAAAAAAAAAACAGAAACAAATTCTCTCTCAAACAAACACATCACGAGGGCGCAGGATGTGATGTGGTAGCGTTTAGCACGTGTGTGCCACCTGTATCACACTGTGAAGAGACAACATGCTGTAAATGATTGGCTTGCATTAGTGAGGAGGAACTGAATTGGACAGCAAGCAGCATTGAAATGACAGGGTGTCAGAGTGACGGCGCTCAATATAGGACGCGAGTGACTTCTTCTCCGCCTCCTCACTGTTGACCCCGAGGAGTCTGTCTTCAATTCAGTTCTGTCACTCTGTTGCACTTGTCAATACAGAATGTATAGTCTATCCGTTTGCATGTCTACCTGGCTGTTAACAGACACAATGGGAAAGGCAGTGTGTGTGAGAGAGAGAGAGAGAGAGCGAGAGAGAGAGAGAGAGAGAGAGAGAGAGAGAGAGAGAGAGAGAGGAGAGAGAGAGAGGAGAGGGAATGTCAAGATTTTCCTTAATAGTTGAAGTATTTACTGTGAAACAGAATACCCTAAACAAATATGATTGAGATGTGTTGTATTATTAATCATGTGTGGTTACACACTGCTGGTAAATACAAGAAAACACCTGGTAAAAAAATGGAGTAGCTGGAATCCACCAGTCACAGTGGCAGGTGGACAAAAATTAATTTCATTTTAAATTAAATTAAAGTTTCCAACCCTGTTGGACTGATATAGTTGTATAGGATCTGTGCTTAACACTCTATGAAGAAACAGATCTTCTGGTTACTGCTCTAAAAGTTGATGAACAGCCATTTTGGTGCCTCCTTCAGCCCCCATCCATCAATCTCTAGTGATGCCCCTTCAGGGACCCCCTCTACAGATGTTTTATGTAGAAACCTCTGCTTTGTAAATAATCATTGTTTACCCGAATAGCACCACTGCTAATGCTAACTGCCTCTGTAAGGTTTGCAGGGAAATATTTCCCTTAAGATGGATATTTGAAGCTGAAGTTGAAGGCGAACTAGGTTATACTGGAGGAACTTGTTTGCTACTTCTTGAGCTGTTTAAAAGTACAATGTTCTGACATCAGGGGATGTTAGTGCCTGCAGTTTGAAACTAAAACATATATACAACTATGTGACTTTTGGGGGAAAAATCATTTGAATGCATATTAATGAGGCATTTAACTTTTAATGCTCAACAACCAAATGCAGTGCAGCATCATGAGGTGAAGGCGGGTACAACATGGACAGCTCGCCAGTCCATCACATGGCCAACACACACTCGCACACACTCTCACCTACGGGCCCAATCAACCTAACATGCATGTCTTTGGCCTGTGGGAAGAAACTGGAGTATAAATGTTAAATCAAAAGCAATTCATATGTTTAGAGTCCAGTGGGTCCTCTGCACAATCTGAACTAACATTAACTCAGACTTTAAGTCACTACACAGTGGAAGATGAGTAATTACTTACAGAAGCCTGGCTTCCTGGCTTCCTGCAGAAGCCTCTCTTTTAGGATTTGGTGGAAAAACCCATTTGAATGCATACCAATGATGAATTCTCAACAACCAAATACACAGTGCAGCATCATCATCAATGCGATACAGCATTATATCTTATGGGAACACAGCCGCTAACTACCACACTCTCAGACCTGGACATCATGTTACACAGTGACATGTGTGACAACCTCTAAACGCTATGCCTGAGTCCCAAATGGCTCCTTACTCCCTACCTAATGCATCGTTAGGAAATTTGGAATATAGCCTGTACTGAATGTGGCTGAACCTCACATTTGTCTGCTGGAGTCATTTCTCGCTTTGCGTAGGGAGGAGGGTTTCGCTTGCGATTCAGTCTTAGTCATCATGAATTGAAAGGAAGTTTGTGGTGCGGTCGAGCTAGGGAGATGTGTGGACAAACGGGTAATTAGTATTACACACCTATTTGTGCTTAATGGCAGCCTGCAGCACCTCAATACACTTTGGTACTGAAAGAACAGGAACTGTTACTATAAATACCACTAGTTTCTCTCTTAACAATGTTTCTTTCATCTAATAAGAGTCATTTACTTCTGAAAGTACCAAGGAGAGGTGCAGGGAGCTGAAAGTGCAGGTCTGAAAGTGCGGGCGCTAAAGTTCCTGCGGCTCTGCGGGATACTGCTGAACTATGCCGGTATGTTTAATTAGGTATAAATTCGTATATGCCCCTCGTCACACTTGCATGTCCTTCTCTAAGTCGAGCCTCATGTGAGGTTGCTATTGTTGGTAAGAGGAAGCACTGTGTATGGTCTTACCTAAGCCATATGTCTGAGTCTGCATGACTTTACTTCAAACCTAGATGAAGTTTGTTTAATTAATTGTTTACGGTTCAAACAAAGTCATTCAGAACCGTTTGGTGTAAAATCCTCTGTTCTAGAGAATTTTTTTCCCAGTGGTGGTGATAGGAACCAGACATCAGTTTCTAAAAACCTTCTTACATCTCCCTCGCATAGAGGTATTACATTATCAGTGTGTAAAACCAGTGGTTAGTTTTGAGAAGGTTTTGGCCTAAAATGGCCTAAAATGTAAATATTTTTTTAAATCCATTCCTAAGGAGATATACATGCAAGCTTTCTTTATAGTCCCAAAAGAAGGATGCCTTTTCAGATATATGGACTGCTAGGTAATAATATTGGAGTGAATGACCAATTTACTGAACTCACTGCTCACTACTCCTCAGTAATAGCAGTTCTGCTCGAACCATCATCACAGTAATGTAATGGTCTTGAGGGTAAAAGAAGGCTACCTGCTGAATGGATTCCTTTAAAGATTTCCTACTGAAATCCAAGGCAATTTGGGTGCACATTTCCTCCCATGTGCTATCATTATGTTCCATCATGCTGTTGGTAACCAGAATCAGAATCTTTATCCACAAAGTTCCAGGTGTAAAATTAATTTCTCCTGATGCAAGTGATGCAATTAAAACCAACAAATAAATATAGAAATAGATCAATTATAAACAAGGAGGTGAAATGAGAGACAGTACTACAACAATCATGTACAGTATGTACAGCTTAAAGAAACTAGAAGCAAATTGTCACTGTCCAATGAAAAACTCCAAAAATCTCCAAAATTGCAACCAAAAACATTCTTTACTTTCAATGTAAGTCAATGGAACAAGAATTTTTTTCCAAGCTATATTAGAACATTTCTATTGGTCCATTGGTCATGAAATTCTCACACAATGTAAAAGCCATTGGTGTGTTCAAATGATGTTAAAAAAAACCTAGAGATACATGGTTTTCATTGGACAGTGACGAAATATAAATATGCAAATATGAAATTTGGATGCTGCTACAGCAGTGGAAATTAGGGGAGGCCCTTATTCAGCAAGATTAACATATATGCAGTAGCTATGTACACAAGCAGTGGTTTAAAGCAGAGGAATGTGAGGAGGGTCCTTGTTTGGGAGGATGATGGCCTGGAGAAAGAAGCTGTGGAAGTGACCGTTGGTCTAGCATTGTGGGGTACACTGCCGCCCCCCATGCTATAGACGGGCGTTCAGTTCCCCATCTGGGCAATCACCCAACACTATACCAACTATACCAAGAGGCCTTGGGTAAGACTGTAACCCTACTTTCACCTACCTGTCTACACGAGAACTGTGATTCGCTCTAGATAAGAGCATCTGTTGAATGGCAAAAAAATGCCTACAGGGCTCTCAATCTCGGTCTCTGCGGACATGGAACCCACATGAACAGAGAGTCATGGTTTAGTGTGTATGAAGATACTGAGCTGAACTAGTCAGAGTTGGAGGACATGATGATGCGTACTGAATGGGGTTGTATACCTGGACCGGCAGGCTCTTCTGACTGTGGAGCCATATATTATATATATATATATATATATATATATATATATATATATATATATATATATATATATATATATATATATATAGTGGAATCAGTAGGGACACTTTCTATCTTGAATCAATAGTGAGCTCCACAGTTTTTGTGTGTTTAACTCCACGTTGTTAGCTCCACACCGACCGCATTACTTCCTCCCAGTATGTGGACTCACTGTGGATTGAGATGATATCAACCAGGATACTGTCATCTGCAAACTTAGTAAGTTTGAAAGAGTCACTGTTGGAAGTGCAGTCGTCGGTGTAGCGAGAGTAGAGCAGTGAGGAGAGCACACAGCCCTGTGGAGAAGAAGTGCTGAGGCAGGGTCTGAAATGTATTCATCCACTCTACCATACTGTTTCCTGTTAGAAAGACGTATATGTTGCTCTGCCACAAGTGTGGCACTGAAATGGGATGTAAAGTCCTTTTTCCACTAAAATCACTAAGAAGCAGCAGTAATAATTAGCCCACCACACCACGTGAAAGTAATCCCCTCCAAACAGCACTTGAGACAAAGATTACACTTTTTATGTACATTAGCCTCACAGCTTCAGCTCCAGGGTTGTCTAATGTTGCTTTAGCTTGCTGCTTGAGGGCAATGTGCTGCTTTAAAAAGTATCTCCACTACATCACACTGCAGTGACTGTCAGCTCAGTATGTGTGTTCTTGTTGCATAAGCCCTTGCAGTGGTCTCCATCATGGTCCACATAGCTGTAATTCAGCCATTGCAGGTGTTACGGGTCCCAGGTGAGAGAGCCATGGGACAGGTATTGAATGAAACACAAAACATACTTTGTAGGGCTACGAGTTGCATGTGTAATGTTAGAGCAACATAATAAGTTAGGCTGGTAATTGTTTTCCTCTGTGTTCACATGAAATATACGTGACTTCAATATGTGTAGCACATGCTGTGTGGCTAACCATCAAGCAGTATTGATTTATGCTGTAATTGTGAGTTGCTGGTAATACTGCATCCTGGTCATGTCTATGCTGTACTGGCACTACAATACTTCTACTGTAATGATGGTGTTTCTTTGAATGGACTCTGGTAGGTTTGCCCCAAAAAGCTCTATTTATGTTTCTTACAGCAGATACAAATGTAACTGGGTGGTTCACATATTTGGCTGAAAAAAAGTTTTTAAAAAAAATCTCAAATGTAAGTCATGGAAATCACTGGGTTATATTCTACCAACTCTTATATTTCCAAATATATATGTGATCTTCTCATTTTTTTCCTGAAATGTACATTTATTCACTAGTTTACGGCCTTAGTGACTAAAATGGTCATATGGTGTAACATGAATATTATTGTGTATTAAATTAAAAATGTGATAATGTAAGTCAATTTATCCTGATTCTTTATCATTACTATATAAAAGTATATCATTTCTCATGTGCGAATATGTTACCTTTTGTATTTATTTTACTTTATCAACACGCATCGGACGATGTTTACTCGTAATCTTTCAATATACTTTACATTAATATACTTTACATCACGTTGATGAGGTTATGATTAATAAAGCCTTAAAAAAAGCCTTAAAGACCAAATGACACGGTGTCACGCCATATGACGATTTACACCACACAACAATCTGTATGCAAAAATCTGTATTATCTGCATTTAACAAACAACCAAACTTGGTTTGACAAGTGACTGAAATCATTTTCAGTTACAGAAAAATCACTAAACTGTTGAAGAACAGTGAGTTGTACTCAACGTAGTGAAGAATGTTTATAAGATATAAAATAATCCACTTTTTTTTAATAATTCACTGTATTCATTAGATGATGCACTTTTTATTTTAATCTGCTGAATATTAGCTACATGAATTTTAATAATCTTTAGTAAATAATTGAACTTTTTCATAAATTAATTTCAAAATGTGAATCAATAAAACAATGATCGCACAGCAAGCTGATGATGCATCAAATTCAGTCATGTACACAAGCATTTCAGAAACACACTGCAAATAATCATAACAATCTGCATGTGTGTGTGTGTGAGTGTTCTTGTAGAGGTATAGTTGTGAGGACCACATGTCCTCACTAGTATAGTACAGTCTGATATTTAGGACATGTCATTTTCTCCAAAAATTAAGTTTTAAAAAAAAATCTAGTGGAGCAGGAAATCTGTGTTTTGGGTACTGAGGTTAAGGTTAGGGTTGGGTTTAGGTGTAGGTGTAGTTTTATTTAGTTATTGTAAAACAAAGTTCAATAGAAACCTATGGATGACCTCACTAATATAGTAAGACAAACGTGTGTGTGTGAGTGAGTGACTGTGAGTGACTGTGAGTGATGTTTTTCAGGTATAATTGGTCTCAATATAACTGCACATTGCACAACTGGTATAGGCTATATGATACAGCACCTGCATCACTATCAATAAGTTAAATGCTTCCATTGACTTTGCTCGTCTTTTCTCAGGACCTCCTCTCTCCTTACAGAATCTGTATTTAATCTCTCTCTGTATTTCCTTGTTCTTTCTGTACTCTGTTCTTTCTCATCATCTACTGAAATCTGCCTCCAACCAAATAAAGAAAGGGAAACATTTGAGTGACACAAAGCTGTAGTTTAACATGGATTCAGCTTGAAAATTGGATAGTAGGGAGGTAGAGATTCACCAAACTGAGTTGGTGTACAGATATTAAATTTGAAATGAACTATGTACTGTCAAAATATGTTAAACAGATGAAATATTTAATAAACTTAACTATTAGCTGTAAAATATGTATCATTATATGATATGAGCATTATTTATGTATTTAAATGCAGTTCATATCATATAGTGTGACAAAATAATCATATGGTGTGACAAGAAAACCCAGTCACACCATATGAGGGTTCCTGTACTTAGCATGACATTAAGCAATGTGTCTTTATGCTAACATCATAAAACCATGCTAACTACAATATGACAGCATAGTTTTAAAGATAATATTGACTGAATAGTAATTTTATTTAGGCATTTTTGTGTAAAACATGTCACACCAAAAGAGAACTGAAGAGGAGTGCTGGATATAGTTGATTTTTTATGAAAGCATTAAGAGCGATAACTCTCCTTGTAACTTTCAGTGTTCTTATGAGGTGTTGTTCTTCCCACTGAAAGAAGGAGAACCCCCACTTCCCAAAGGTCTCCAAACAATTGCCTGTTTAAAATATGGAATATGGCGTCACACCATATAATTTCCATTTTTGGGACAAAATGTTTTAGTTAAGGGCGGCTTCAAAATATTGCCTGACCCTTTAGCCAAGCAGACTCACAAGTAGACATCTGGGTTATTAATATATGATTAACTAAATAGAATGAACATGAATTAATTTTCTTGTTTTTATTCAAAATCTAATTTTGTGAAATGTGCTTGGGACAGTCACGTCATATGAACTTTTTCTGGTTTGACTGAAAATTGTGAAAACATGGAATGTTAATCCCATAAATGCTCTATACGTTCATATAAAACATCACTTTTTGAACAATATCATCTCAGTTTCTGACATATTTTTTTATAATTCACATATATTTGACACATTGGACCAAAAAAGGCCATGTTATGTCAACTACCCAACTACAAATGTAAATACAGTTTTTTTAATTCTTATGTATCTTAAGAGATTCGTAAGAAACAAAGGAGTCGAAGAAGTTTTCCTTTGCTAGCTTTGCTCTTTATGACAGGTTAATGTAAGAAACCTGCCTTCCTTTCACTATTTGGTTTGAGTAGAAATGTATTGCCTTTTTTCTTTATTGACTATGATCATTTTAGTGACCTCTGTTTGTGCGGCAATTTAAAATTAGCAGTTTGCTCAGCTGATTCTCATGTAAAAAAATGGAGGAGTCCTCTATTAAGTGGCCTTATTAAAAAGACAATTAGAAAACCAGAAAAGAAAACAAAGTACTCGAGCAGTAAATCAGAACTAAGAGTATTTTTTTATTTATTTTATTTTTTTACTTTCTCATGCACACAGGTTTTAAGTAGAGCTTTTGATGTTGTGGACAGGTGCACTCTTCTTCCATCCACTAAACTCTTCTGAGCTTCTTCACAGAGATCATTAGCTTATCTATGACTTCACAAAAGCACTAAAACACTGAAATCCTGATCTTCAGGATTATAAATTGTACACATTCATATTTTAGCCTTCGTTTGTTCCCAAGGGCAGAATGTACAGGAGCCTTAAAAGTACATTGAGGTAATGGAGAAAAAGAACAGGCACAGCACATCCGCCATGTCATAACACTTGGTTGGCATGTCCGTCATATGAAATCAGTATCATGGTTAAGAGATTCTGGAGCATTTCTATTGGTTCAACTCTCCGTTTTTTATTGGTGATATCCAGCTGCTCAAACTTTTGACTGAGACTGGTATTACCGTGTAGGGTATTTTTGGTGTGGTTGCCAGTTTTAAGATGACAACTTGCATGTGTCAATTTTCATGTTTAGCTTTTCAATGAAACCCCAGCCTCATAACTAATAAGGAGGATGGCGAGTACAGAGAACTGATTCAGGACTAAGTGAATCTACTAGGTTGCCATTTTTGGTGCCACATTAGATGGTTGGGGGGAACAGCACGCTGAATGTCTCAGTTGTCAGGGTCAACTTATTAAACTCTGAGATTTCCAAGCATGACAGAATCTACAGAACGATTATATGACTTGGTAGGTCTTCTGACAGCAGGGTGTATCGACTTGTTTCAGTTATAATGATTCTTTCAGTGCCAAAATTGTTGAAAGACTGAATCTGTCCAAACCCAATTTTCTAATGCATTCAGGTGTTCTGCACCTGCTATACAAGCCTTTTCTTTCTCTCTCCCTCACGAGCACAGCAGCCGGTAATAATAGTGGTCAAGTCAAAATGGAAGGGAAAAAAAGAGCTTTTCCTTTGGATCCTAATTAAAGACATCGCCTTCAGTTGGAAGCTGTTGGCAGGGAGACGGGTTGCACTGGGGGCAGGGACTCACTCTGCTGACCTTTTTCTTCATTCAAGATAAGCAAGAGGCACAGAAGCCTTTGCCAAAGCATCATAGGCAAACAAATCCAATTAGGTGTATGGAGAGAGAGAGAGAGAGAGAGAGAGACAGAGAGAGAGAGAGAGAGAGAGAGAGAGAGAGAGAGAGAGAGAAATGGAAGTTCAGTAAGCCTTTATCACTCAGTCGGGTGCCAAGTGTAAAGTTTATTCAAATAATTTAAAAAAAAGAGAAAAAAGAAAGAGGCAATGTCAAAAATCCGAGTAAACAAAAAGGAAATACAGATGAAGTGTGGGGAAGCGTTCTGGCTTTTGAATAGCATTTGAATTAGTGCTATTTGTGATGTTCTGCAGGATTCTGTACTTTTCACAAATTCTCTATACAGCCAGTGATAAACCCTACTGCAGTCCTGACTGTTAGGCTATACCTCTATGGTGTGTTGAACATTGAACATATGAAAAAAATGTTAATATACCAAAGAAAATATATCAGTACATATCAGTATCAGTATATACTGATATATCAGTTGTGCAGTACAGTAATTAATCACATTAGTCTTATGTGTCCAGGTTTTACCCTGCAGAGTACAAAATTAGTCTTTGTTTAGATTATAATCCACTCACCTATTGGTTTTATTAGTTTGCTGTGAATCGTTACAACATGTTTGTAAAACCTTATTTTACCATCAAGCACCAGCAACCAATCAAAACCTTTAGTGATGCTGGAATGTACCAAGTTCAGCCAGCTCTAGCTCTTATAGTTTGTCTGCCCAGATGAAGTCTTGTTTGGACTCTCAGTATTTACCAACGGATTTAATGTTTCTAAAGATATAAAGATGCAGTTTTATTCTCCTCACCTCCTTCGTGCTTAGTGATTTACCATATTTTTCATGATTTTCTTTCTCTTTAAAAGAAAAATTAAAACACTTTACAGATGTAAGTGGTTTGAACGGCTGAATCCCTGGTGTTTTAAATTGGTTTGGGTTTGTTATACCTTGCCCTGCTCCTCTCTTGTCTGTTCCTGCATTTGTTTGTGTTTCCCTCATATTCATTCCATGTGCTTCTGTTTATTTTGATTCTAAACTTCTCCTTTTTTCCTTTTGTCACACCCTTCACCTGTTACTAGTTTGTGGCTCCTCCCCTTCCTAGGTGTTCATCGTTTCCCTTGAGTACGTTTACCCCTCTGTTTGCTCCTTGTGCCCGGCTGCATCCAAAATCTCCTATTGGGCCCAGCGGTCACTGCTCGACCAGTAAAACCATCACTTTTTACCTCAGAAGGCGTGTAAGCACTGCTGACCTCTTTAGCAGCAGTTCACTAGAAGTAGCTACGTACACACAGCTGACTCCCTGCCATTCGCCTTTTATTTTCCTCAGCTTCAAACAAGCTGAATTGTGGGATGGCGCAGTGTACTGAAGTCGCATACTTCAAAATGTCTCCTGCTTGATGATCCTGGCGTTTGTGTAGTTGTGTCATCATATGTACATAATTCAAGTTTCAAGTTTATTTGTCATTTGCACATCATGTCAGGACATAAGAAGCATTGAAATGCTTGGAGTGAGGCTCAGATAGTAACTCTACAGCAGGGCAGCATTATATATATATATATATATATATATATATATATATATATATATATATATATATATATATATATATATATATATATATATATAGTAAAAACAATAAATCAATAATCGAGAATCACATTGGCTTATTTTTATCTATAAATCAGTCTCTGGCCATTTGCCAGCTTACATCTCTTCTTTGATTTCAATAAATAACAATAATTATTAGACTCGTTCTAGTGGCTGGATCACCTGTTGGGTACCGAGAGTTTTTAGTGAACTGGGAAAATCTGCTTTTAGCTACAGTGCACCAGCGAGCTGGAATTCTCTACAGGAAACTATGAAGCTCAGCTCGCTGAGATCACTGAGCCATTTTAAACTTTTAGTTTCCAGTCACCATAAGAAAGCCTTTGATTGTTTTAAATGAGTTTATCTTTCTATTAGGATTAAAATTATCTCATGTTTATTTTTTTATTTGTTTATTTTTATGTATTTAATGTTTATTTTATATTCTTTTATTAATTTTTAAAAAATTTCTTTACATTTATATTTTATGCATCTATATTAAATGTGTATTTAAAATTTGTATTTTATTTATTTATTTATTTATTTTTTTTTTGTGCTTTCAATCACTTAAAATGTAAATGCTCGGCTGCATTGGTAATACCTCAATTTATTTCCGAGATAGAATAAAGGTTGATTGATTGATTGATAATATTGTATTTAGCCTGCTTAGTTTGGTTCCTTTTGTCTTAGTTTTAGTATTTTTTGTTTACCATGGACTTTCATGCTCTCACCATCTGTGCCTGCACTCGGACTCCTGTGAGTCTTAGGTTGAACTCTAAAAACCAGACTTTGCTTGTGTCTCGGCCTCCCTCGGCTGCTACTCCAGCGTCACTGGATCAGTGTTAAAGAGATGGGAATTTTGAGCTGTAACAAAAGAGGTCAATGGATTCTAGTGTGAGCAAGTAACGTTAAGCTTTTAAGACAAAAAAAACATTCAAGCTTTCAGCTCTTCAAATGTCATATTGTTATTAATGCAGGACTGTCTTCCTTATGCAAGAGGATCATCTGGTATCTAATCATAAAAGCAGTTTGAGAAGCTGTTGTAGAAATGTGCACTGTATGAAATCGTTGTATGTGGCTCCAGATCCTTCATTGTGTTGTACTGAGCACTGAATGGTGGCATGTACTTCCCACAATTTCTCACTCTATCCCTCTTCCTGACTCTATACTCCACTGAGCTCAGACAGATGGCTATCTGAGCTCCTTTTAATAAAAAGAGGAGATAAAAGCAGAGGCAATCATAGTCAGGACCTCAAATGGGTGAACATCACTTTTGAGAGAATAGTGGCCTAATCCTGTCTCGGCTCACAAAGAGACGCTCGCTCTGCTCACAGAAAGAGCCATTTGCTACCGACAGCAAGGTGAGGTGAAAACATTTATTGTGAAAATGTCAAGCAGTAGTCAGCGCGCAGCATCTACCCCGGAGTCATTATATAGCTTCACAAAGCTGTATGAGACAGATATCTGCCATGTGCAATCGCAAAGTAAGCTCAAAAGTGTTACAAAAGTTTTTTAAAGAACCACAACAACTACAGTGTTTAGAGAACTAAACCGGGCACAGAATTAGAATTTAGAAGCATTTGCCGCTTGTGTTTGTACACAACCCGTCCATGCAGTAAAACACCCACATACTAGTTAACATACACACTAGGGGGCAATGAGTACACTTGCCTGGAGCGGTGGGCAGCCCTACCACAGGGTCTGGGAAGCAGTTGGGCGCCTTGCTCAAGGGCACTTCAGTCTTGTTCTGTTGGTTTAGGGGATCAAACCGGTGACCTTCCGGTCACAAGACAGGATCCTTAACCTCCACCCCACAAATGTCTAATGGTGCTAATGTTAATCTTTATCATTGCTTTTCATGACCATTACTGAGCAGACGGCTGGACCTGCGAACACACAGAGAAGACAACATGCCAAGGAACGGATGAACAGACGAGTGAAGCAATAAGGAACAGGCAGGCAGTGGCTTAAAAACACATCCTGATTACGATGTAGACATTTTCTAACAAACTTTTTAATGATAATAATAATACATTTATTTTTAAAAAGCTTAGAGAGGTGACACAAAGGCAGGTGGTGTAGTTAGCTTGCTCTTTATGATATATTACCTATATTACCTGTAGATCAGAATGAGTTACCCATAGCTTGCTAAGACTGCATGTCATTCCACAGAGTCTCTAAGTCCTCCTAGTACTGTATGCTGGTTAGAGGAACCGCAGATGATAAATAGTTTTATTCGAAACATACTACTGCATCATAATCAAACACACATCTTCAAGAGACATTGGCTGCGGGCAGAGCCGGTAGGCCGTTTAGGCAAATGCTAGGGGCCGTCCATCCTGCGAGAAAAAAATATCTAACTTACATTTTTTTTTAATATTACAAAAAAATAAAACAAGCAAAGATAACAACACCATAACTTCTCAGTTGAATAATATTATCCCAAATAATATTTTCTGTGTGTGGAAGAGGCGACTCGGAAGAATGAGTGACAAGCCACTTTTTTTATTTTTTAGCTACAGCTAAACAATGTGAAAGAAGTTCTAACTGAATGCAGTGTTGTGCACGAATGCAAACTAGCAGTTTTTTACTCTTGTTTGTGTTTAGAGTGTTGTAGGCTATAATGTGTGATAGGTGCTATTATTAGCTTAGCTCAGTAAGTTACATTGTAACACACATACGCTCCTGTGTTCGCTTCAGATGCACTTTTGAAACTCTGCTCCTGAGCATCCTGGACCACCAGAACACACCTTCTCAACCTTAACACCTTCCAGTGAAACAGCATCAAGTGATACTATCCCCTTCACCAGTAAAAACCTTTTTCTTCTAAAATCAAGAAGCTCTCAGCAACATAAAGCTCCACAGTGTCTGCAGTGTGAGTGTGTAAACACAATGAATGATGATGCAAGGGGCACCAACCAAAATCTCGCCTAGGGCACCACATTGGTCAGGGCCGGCTCTGGCTGCAGGGTATGCTTCCTGCAAAGTGATAAACCATTGTTCACATTACTTCAATAGAACATTTACACTCCCTGTGGTCTTTAATCACCCCCAAAATGTCTGACTACGGCACTGTTCAGGGATCTAGCCTTGAATCTTCCTTAAGTTTCTCTGACTCCGCTTTGTGTTGCATCAGCCTTGTGACTGATTAGGAGATGCTTATGAAAGTGTTACCCAAAATTAGGAGCATCCGGTTTACACAGCTCAGATTTTACACTGGTGATGGGATATAAATACTTAAATACTAATTTTCATTCATTTATTTATTTATTTATGGTGACTGGTAATCATATACAATACAGATGTTTCATATATCCTCTTTTTATTCTATCTGTATTCTTATAATGTAAAAGTTTTTAGATATCCAAATAAATAAATAAATAAATAAATAAATAAATAAATAAGAACAGGAAGGAAGGAAAATGTAATTGTGTACTGAAGAGAGGCTGAACCTCATGTATAAGAGCTACAACCAAGTTAGACAGTTATGTAAAACAAGTACATCATATACTATAACTGAGTCTGTTTGCTTTTAAAGCTTTAAAGACGGCCGCCCACTAAGACTGTGCTGCCACTGCACAGGGCCACTGTGTTCTCTGAACAAGATGTATGTTACTCACTGCTGAGCAATGTCGAGGACATTTAGTTCAAATGACACCAAAATCTGAAAAAGAACTAAAAAATGATATGCACTCATTGGCCACATTAATAGAAACCTCTGATTCGAAGAGCCAGTCGTTACAGACTGTCGCTCATCTATTGAAGCACACTTTGTGTTCCAGTGTCCTGTAGTGCAGGCTAACCCAGCAAATAGTCAGCAAATCAAACTGAGCATTTAAAACTAAGTTCTGTAGCAAAAACAGTTAACGCAGGTCACACTTCAGCACCATGCATGAACATGAAGAAGGACGTACAGGATCATAAACACTGAGAATATATATTTAGAATACAGAAATAAAGTTTTCAGTACAAGAATGTTTACTATAAAAAGGTTGCATTCAGAGTATTACTAAAAAATGGCTTTCTTCTACATCCCAGTACCCAGATAACTGCAAAGTACTAGATCATAGTCACTAATAGGCGGACCGTGGTCCGGGTCCGGACCCAGACATTGTCCAATGAGGACCCCAACCGATAATCTATTGTGAACGATTTAATTCAGACCGTGTTTATTTTATGCGGTGGAGATTCTTGTTTTTACGGTATACGGGCTTTACGGCGCAGTGAACAGACCAATCGCGTGCACAGTAAAATCACCAAATGCGCTCCTCAGCCAATCAGATCTGTGTGGATTCGGCGTGCACACTGCCGAGAAGCAGCAGTCGGAGAGTAAAGCGAGTGAGACCGCGTTCAGCATTTAAACAGTAAAGATACTGAAATATATTGAACAGTGTGTGTGATGTGTTGGTGTTTCAGTAGCTGATGGTATAAGATGCTGATACTTCAGTAAACAGGATACACCACTGAATCAGAACACAGTTAGAAATGATGAGGGTCCGGACCTTGGCCCAAGGAAATCTCTCTAAGGTGGACGTTACTGAACTGAAATACCCCTGTACTAGATCAATATTTTGAGGTTCTGGGATAAACGTTTTCATGTTAAAACAAGACCCTGCAGTTTAATTTGAACTTTCAATTCGATTTTAGTTTATATACCATCTTTACCTATAATAACAGTAACCCAACCTTTAGTGAAGACTACCTTTACCTGTTGCTATTACAGACATTACTGCAAACATGAGATTCTTTCTAGTGCATAATTATAGCACAACTTCCTAGAGAAACTCTCAACTAGTGATTTCCAACGCCACACCCACATACATACTTAAAACGTTTCTTTTTCCAACATCATTCTGAAACGTTTTCATTGTTTTTTCACTTGGAGCTCAACAGAAATACATTGTTTTGCTCAAAGCCTGCAGTACAGACAGTGGAGAATGTGCTCTACTGTAGCCTGGGGACTATTTACAGGGCCAATATATCTAACAGATTAATGGTCTTAACAGTGAAGTGAATAAAACATTACCTGTATTATTTACTGTGTAACCTTTTCTGATTCTGTTTTTCAGCAGTAGGCCATGATCAGAGGAAGCTTATGTCCTTCTAAATCGTCCAGGACGAGAGCAAACCTAACTGCTCTGTGGTAACATTCAGTCACTTTAGTTTGATTGTGCTGCAGCGGGTCACATGAAAACAAGCTGTAGTTCAAAAGCAGGTCAGCATTCATCCAGAGGCGACAGAGGCAAGAAAAACTCCCTCAGACTAGAGGCTCTCAAGAGGAGACCCATCCTCCTCTGATCAAACAGTATTTACAATTTAATAAGCTAAATATCAAAGAAAAGCTGAGAGAATATCTACTGAACTCTGCTAAAACCTGAATAGACTAATAAATTAATTTGATAATCAGTGCATCTGGATTCACAGCATCTTTTCCACATTTTGTTAGCTTGGCACACCTACTTTTGGGAGGTTTCTCCTATTCTTCTTTATAGAACCTCTCAATCTCCATGAACTTTCACCAGTCCAGGTCTAGAGTGCTCTGGAGCAAGTTTTCTTCAAGAAAGTCTCTGTACATTGCAGCATTCATATTTCCCTCAACCTTGACTAGTCTTGCAGTTCTTGCTGCCGAAAAACAACCCCACAGCATGATGCGGCTACCACCATGCTTCAATGTAGGGATGGTATTGGCCAGGTGTTGAGCAGTGCCTGGTTTCCTCCAGACTTGATGTTTGGCATTTGTAAATTTTTGTTTCATCAGACCAGAGAAATTTGTTAGTCATATTTTTTCCAAAAAGAGGAACAACACAAACAACAATACAAATAAACCTGTCATTAGATTATGAAAGTATGTTCACAATAAATCAGTTTATTTATTTTATATAGTTTATCCAGTTTTTACGTATTTGATGTGTCTTGTTTTGTTTTATTGTGTTTCTTGTACTAATCACTGCAAGTTAAGCATGTAACATTAATCACTGTCAACATTCATATATGACAACTGTTCATTTGATGTAAGCTTCACAAGTTTTAGTTGAATAGCTCTAACCCTAAGTAAATAGTCAGTTTGGGGACACTGAACCAGTCCTAACCCTGCGTGTTTAAATACCACAGTGATTGTATTAAACCAAGACTTATAGACCTTTTTATTTTTATAGTTTTTTATTATATTCATAAATATTTTTTATTTCACAGAAATCATTCAGCCTAGAAGGTCCTGTGGGGTCCTCATTGACTAACACACACCAGCACCCAGGATCCAACATACTGCTCTCACACTCTCTGTTTAAGGCTCTTGGCTTGTGCTGAACACTCAACCATTCACTGGAAGAAACAACACTGGAAATGATTTCAATGTACTTTACAGGCTCAGCAAACAAATAGTAAACATTATCAGGCTTAGAGCTGAACTGCCTTAGTGATTAAAGCAGGGGGGCTCAACTCCAGTCCTCCATGCACAACACACTTTTATTTGCATTTCCAGTGCGCCCCCTGCTGGCCAGGGCTGAAATGCTTTATTGTTTTCAAATGAGCAGAATGGGAAAAAAAAAAAAAAAAAAAAAATTATATATATATATATATATATATATATATATATATTATAAAAACATATATAATAAAGTATCTGCTATGAACAATTTAGAAACATAAAATCAGCAAAAAAATAAGGCACTGTTCTTTTTTGCTCTGTCTTTCCCAAAGTGCAAATACTAGGAGGAAATTCTCCCATTTACCAAGACTGAATACTTTTTACTCATAGAGAAATGTTACCTTTTTCAAACACATTAGTTTATTTTTTATTAAGAAACACTTAAAAAAAACTCTACCTTTTCCTAATGTTTAAGGAGATGGTGATTTGTCAGTGTCTACAGCTCCTTTATTTATTTATTTATTTATTAATTATTGTCTTGAAATAATCACATACTCTCTCAACATAAATTATAAGTCACATATAAAACCTGAAAAAATTAGACTGTTGGTAATTTGTGCCTCTCTTAGTAAATTGGCCCCATGCATGTAAAAGCAAGCATTTGTTGCATCCGTTGAACATCTGTCCATATCAAACTCCTCTAACTCTGAATCAGGGGTGTTCGAGAAGAAAACCCACCGCTACTGGAATCAGGATCTGTTGGCATTTAAAGCCTGAGCCTTATTGATTTCTGGACACGACTGACTCCTCTGCAGCCAGATTATTGTAGGTCTGTCTTTATTGCTTCTGACCTTTATACCTGAGAGGTACCTGAACCAGGACTGAGCCCTGCTTTTTATATAGCCGCCACTGCTGAACACAAATGTGATAACTTCAACTGTCATAGGCTTTAGTTTGCCAACTGTGTGAATTTGCCTGGACGACGCAATGATATACTACAAGAATGAGCGCAAGTGCTCTTTTATTAAACTGATCACGCAGCGTACAAGTCCAGCTCACTATTTACAGCTCCAAGTTGAAGACACCTCTTAGTTTGGCTTATTTAGATGATTCCTTTAGCCCCACGGCTCATCTCCAACACTCAACAAGTTCCCCTGTGCTGCACCAACATCACAGGAGTTAGTCTGCTAGGTGTGAAGCCAAACAGACCCACTCTTGCACTCAGTATAGAGAAACAAAGCTTTTCCTACATGCTTTTCCTCAGTATTTTAATCCAGGACAGCCCACCCTAATCAGTACACTACAACACAGTGAAGACGCTGTATTGTTCAAAGGCTCCAAGACATACCAACCAGTTCTCTTTAGTTCTCTTTTTTTTGGGTTGGGTTGGGTGGGTTGGGTCGGGTGGGTCGGGTCGGGTCGGGTTGGTTTGGGTGGGTCGGGTGGTTTGGGTCGGGTTGGTCGGGTCGGGTCGGGTTGGTTTGGGTGGGTCGGGTGGTTTGGGTCGGGTCGGGTCGGGTGGGTCGGGTGGGTCGGGTCGGGTCGGGTAATCCACAACACGTGTCCACAATTTTTAATTTTATCTCTACTCTAACCACCTCGTTTATCTCAGCGTAGCACATAAACAATAAATAAGAAAATGAAGTAGATGAAAATGCATGCACTGTGTTTGTGGGTGTGTGTAGAGTTTAGGTTGGACTGTTCTTTATCATGTAGGCCTCTGTCTGAAAACAGGTTCCTTTAAAAATGCACCTTTAAAAAAAATGCACCTTTAATATGCTGTCCGATTGTTTCTGTTTTTCTTTTGTATTGATCCCCTCATCACATTACGCATCAACAAGCTTGGCTTGGATCATTTTATTAGCCATGAGAACAAGAAGGCTCTTGGTTTGAGGATAATTGGCGCACCTGGCAGATCAATTTCCGCTTGCACAGGTTACAAGTGTATATGGATCTAGAAAACACATTCTACTTACACACGGGTTAAATGCAGTCAAGCTTCTTTTCCAACCACCGCTGAACAGAGTTTGTATTGTAATCTGGTCACCATGCTTTAGACTCAGCCACGTGAAAGCTAAATATGACCCTATCACTGAAAACAGGTGGAAGGTGTAAACGGGCCATTTAAGAGAAACCTAGCCAGTACTGCTAAATTTGATTGTTTGGGCTTTGCTTTAGTCTTTGCTTCATCCACATTTGCAGGTTTAAAATGGAATTTTATGTGCTCGTTCATATTTGACAGTCTGTTAAGACATGATGTCCTCCATGGGGGCGGCAACTAAAAGAAAATAGAGGATTCATCTACAGCACATTCTCCATCAGAAAACCATGTAAAGAACCACTTTTAAGCACTGAAATGCTCTTGGAGTGTTTATGTGCCTTTACTAAAGAGACATTGAAGAACCATCATCATCAGCAGAGTGTTTGAGAGACTGTTGGTGGTTTTGGAAGGCCAATGTATGGCTGGTTTTAAAGCCAGGGGAAAGTCATGAGTTTAAAAGTGTTTAGTTAGTCACACATGTAATACTTCAACCCCTGTTTTGTGGATTTTTTTTCAGTTGAGACAAATCAAGGTTACATACCCTTTAACAACAGCACAGGTTCATGTAAACATAAGAAAACCAACATTTACCCAATTACAAGCAACACAACTTAAAACAAGACAGTTAAAGAAAAGCTACACACTTTGAAACCCAAACCGTAAAGCATACTGCCATGTTGGGTGTGGATTTTTTTTTTCATTTATATCTTACCTCTGAAGACAGTTTGCAAATCACTGCCTCTACCAAAAATCTTATGTTTTGAATATCGGGCCCCTCAAATTTATAGTACACTCACAGGAACACTAAGCTCACTGACAAAGACTGATTGGAGGAGAAAATAGGAAGTGATGCTAAGAAAATAAAGGGAAATTATATTTATTTTTTGCTGTGCTGCAAGTAAGGTTCCCATTAAGAGTCAAAACAGCTGTTTAGTTTGTCTTACAATTGCTCATGAAGGCCCCCTGGTGGTTTAGGACCCTTGGCAAGAGCCCATAAGACCCACTGTGCTGGTGATGGTCTTTCATGTATAATCACAAGAACTGGCATTAAACTGCAAAACTACTACTGAACAGATTGTATACCAGTTGTGCAAACAAGCAGCCGTTTAATGAATAGTTAATGAGGGGAGGAGACACACGCACAACACACACAAACCAAGTGGCTGGTCTTTGGAGTTTAATTAAAGAAAGGTCTCCTTTCACTCGGTGGCTTTCGGCAAGAAGGTGAATGTTGTTGGTGGCAGTAACGTTTCAGGCAACTGACCTTTCTGCTACTGTGAGATAAGCTGCTCACACTTGAAGCCCCCGTGCCAGAGCATCACAGTCAAAGAAGCTAAGAGAGAGAGAAACAGAGGCAGAGCCAACTTTCTCTTTAAATGAGTTGTTTTGCAGAGATGTTATTACTGGAGTACAGGTTGTTGTCATGTTTCCTACTTGAACATTTTTAAACAAATGCTATCTAAATATTTCAATGCAGGAGTATTTAATATCCCTACGACTCCATTTGCTTACTGTGTGAATAAAGTCATAGCATCGGAAGTAGCTCATCATTTGAGTTGTTTTAGTGATTTACCTATGTGTTTTATGCAAAAGTGAATATAAAACCAATAAGATATCCACAATACCTTTAATATCGCTAAATCCTGGAGTCACCATCTACACTGGGCCAATTTGTCACCAATTTGTCAATTTGTTCTTTCCACGTTCAGTTCAGTTCTGTAACGCTCAAAATGCCCTTTTATTGAATTTAGATTTTTATTTAAAACCACTCTAAAATTAACTAGAATTATTAATAGAATGTGAAGAAAAATCACATTGGCAGTATGTTAAAGAGGCAATGGTAAGTCACTGTAACACCAAGTCGTGGCAGTCCAACACGAGAGGATGAAGAAGTAAGACTGGCCTGATGACGTGCTGTAATCACATCAGTCATGCTGAAGGTCCTGCTCATTTTTCAGGACAGTTGGTAAAATTCTAATGTTGTGTTCTCATGCCTGCGGGACATGGATAACAGCAAACCGGATATTAAATGGTTTTTAATGGAGCCATAATGGAAAATTTGAGAAGGGTTATGCTGCAGACAGGAGATCTAAAGGAGGAGGGAACTATATAAATCAATGTTTGCATCAACCAATTAAATAACTGCTCATGGCTGTCAATCACCTTTTGCATTGGCCAATCGCAGTTTAGACTGAGCTGTCCATCACTCTTTGCATCAGCCAGTCTAGTGTTTGTTGAATTAATTTAAAGCAGTTAATGTTCCCACACACAGATTTGTTAGTGTACACAGATTTGGGCCCCATCTTGAGGTATGTTAAAAACAACAGTTAGCTGAAGATCCATATCCGCGCTGAACTGAACTAAATCCTTCATTACCCTTTTCCAACCAAACTGGAGACAATCATTTAGCGCATGGCTCTCAAAACCATTCGCTAATTATCTTAAATCATTTGCAATGGTTCTTAAAACACTGCTATAAATAACACAGCACTGATTTGTTAGCGCTGTACACATAGCAGTGCTCCAGAGCACAGCCGATAAAGGCCAAGGCAGTAGTAGCAGAGCCGGAGCGACCGGAGCTGAGAGTATGAGGTAGCTTTCAGAAAATGTGTGTAAACAATCGAGAAAAACTGTAATATTTATAACATTATTAGACTGAATGACCAGTTTATATTGGTTAATCTCACTGATCTGAAATAAGATATGAGGCGACTGTAACGTTTTAAACAGTGTAGTGACTCTCTCTTCATAGTTCTCTGTCAGAGCAGTTTGTACACCTTATTTGTTTTCCTTAAAGCCATTGGCTAATGCACAAAATGATAGACATGTACTTCACGCGTTTAATTGGCCAATGAAGTACTTCACGCATTTGATTGGCCAATGCATCTTCTGATTGACAATTCATTATTGTTATATGATGGGATGATACAAAAAATGATTGACATTGTCTCCGCCCATCTGCTACACCCTTTGGTTCTCCGGGCTGCAGTTACACATACTTGGGAAAATTTGGCCACCACAGCATCAAAATTCTGCAGGTGGCAGCAGTGAGAGGAACACTCCATCAAAACTTAGATTTCCTATTGCCACCGACTGACCACATGTTAATGTTTTCTTTCGTCTGTTGTTTTTTTTTCAGTAAAATCTTCTTGACAGCTACACATCCTTTCTGACTCATAGTTGGTTATATTCTCACAGTGGAAGAATGAACAAAAGCAACTTGATTTTCTCCTCTCGCTCAAAAGCAGTACGCTTTTATCTGATGGGGATAGGTGTGGTGGTCTACCAGATCCTGCATGAATAGGGAGTCCTTTTTCCTAATTCTTTAAATCACTTTTAATTACATATAAACATTAATACACCTAAAACAATGACTGATTAATGCTTAACTTCAAAAGCATTGATTGTTCAGCATGAGTTAGTTTTATCTTAAGATCTAACATTAAAGACTATGAAGACAGTTCTCTTGCCTAACACACAAATAAATAACAGAATTATGTCCTTTATCCAAAAGAAGAAAACTGAATGTACTTGAATGCTGTGTTCCTCCACATAGCTGTCCGTGGTTAAAGACTAAAACAACACCAATGACTCTTATATGTAATATGCAGTTGCTTGTGTTCATTAGTAACTTTAAAACAAGTTTTCTTTTGCTCCTTTGTAAAAAAGTTAAATTCAGTTTAGTAAGTTAGAATACAGTATGAAATGTGATTGTTCTGTTGGGGGTTAGGGGGCTGGGCTTAAGATAACATTCTGTTGGGCCAAATCAAACGTTCCCAGGCACAACACGGGGCAGCTCTGGTTTGAAATTTGAAGGAATTCTAGTTCATGGCAGCAGGTGGAGGTAAATGTACGCATGCCAACAACTTGTTGAAACCTGCTGAAGCTTTTACTCTCCAGGAGAACTGGGTGTCTGCTCAGCTCTCCAAAAGCTTAGGCCTCATTTAGATCAAGACCTAAACATTATAAAGCTTAGGCCTCATTTAGAGTAGGACCTGAACAATATAAAGCTTAGGCCTCATTTAGATCAAGACCTAAACATTATAAAGCTTAGGCCTCATTTAGAGTAGGACCTGAACAATATAAAGCTTAGGCCTCATTTAGAGTAGGACCTGAACAATATAAAGCTTAGGCCTCATTTAGAGTAGGACCTGAACAATATAAAGCTTAGGCCTCATTTAGAGTAGGACCTGAACAATATAAAGCTTAGGCCTCATTTAGAGTAGGACCTGAACAATATAAAGCTTAGGCCTCATTTAGAGTAGGACCTGAACAATATAAAGCTTAGGCCTCATTTAGAGTAGGACCTGAACAATATAAAGCTTAGGCCTCATTTAGAGTAGGACCTGAACAATATAAAGCTTAGGCCTCATTTAGAGTAGGACCTGAACAATATAAAGCTTAGGCCTCATTTAGAGTAGGACCTAAATAATATAAACCTTAGGCCTCATTTAGAGTAGGACCTGAACAATATAAAGGAACTAAACTATGGTAGGCTCTGTTCTTCACTTTCTGATGATCTTTTTGGTCTAAAATAAAACAGTAACCCTCAAAGCTCAGAGGAGCGACCAATCACAAAGCAGAATAAATACTGTCAGCAACGTAAAGAAAATCAATCAGAATGCATCTTTAACCAATCCAGTGCATGCGGGACTATGAAAACAGTGTTACTGAGAATGATCCACCAACCAAATAACACCTGCTCTGTGCTGGTCCTGTGGGGCTCCTGACCATTGAAGAAGTATGCTTTGTAGAACTACAAAGCACTCCTATATGGTAAGTGGAGCTGATATAATGGACAGCGAGTATAAATATAAGAATATGTTCCTAATGCAGTGGCAGGTCAGTGTATATAACCACAATAAGCTATGTAAGAGGAGTTAATCACTAAAAAACCTATTGTAAGTTTTAGTCTGGAGTTTTCAGTCAGGAAAATGTTTCACAGGCAGCAGGGCGAATAATGCTTGTGTATGGTTTTGTATGTGTGTGAGAGAATACGAGGGAACATTGTGCTGGTTTCTTTACTTTACTTTCTTTACTCTAAACACAGTGTAGTCCTTCTGTAAAGCACA
Organism: Megaleporinus macrocephalus; assembly: GCA_021613375.1. Classification (NCBI taxonomy): domain Eukaryota; kingdom Metazoa; phylum Chordata; class Actinopteri; order Characiformes; family Anostomidae; genus Megaleporinus; species Megaleporinus macrocephalus. The sequence goes on from CM038722.1 coordinate 14,661,455, forward strand.
TTTCACAATAGTTTGTAAGACTGACAACGACTTGTGTCCATTTTTCTCACACTTTCATGTTCATGGCTGTTTGCTCTTTGTAGTTTTCAGAGGAAGCGTGTCTCAGCATGTGGCCTAATGTGTAAGCTACTGAACAACTTCCTCTTTTTGTACTTGTGATCATTCCAATAACAGATTTCAGATCATTACAATGGCAAAAGAGGCTTTCACTGTGCTTATATGTTCTGCAGGTGAGTAAGAGTCGTATTATTATTATTATTATTATTTACTGCTAATCTGTACACTACTAGTTTCCATATATTCATTATGCAGATCTACACTATTGTTCAAAAGTTTGAAAATTGTTAAACGCATTAAAATGTATTGCTAAAAATGTATGAAATGAATGTCAGTGAAACTTCAGCTTTTAATTAATTAACATCAATATATGAAGTTATGAGTCCAGAATGATAAACTGGGCTGTAGATGATACGAAAATGACTTACACATCTGTAAAATAGTATAATAGTAAAATTAATATCCAGAGTGTCTTGTTTAGGTTATGATCAAATAAATAAGCTGACAAAGATAATGTAAAGTACAATAAGATTTATATTAAAAACAAAATAAAACACATGAAAATAGTCTAATTTAAAATCTTTAAGTCTATGTTACGTGTTATTATTGGGTACAAAATAACAAAAATATGATTATGAATATGAATATGAATATGAACATTATTTAATTTTTTAACGGTAATGTATGCATTTCGTCATTTAGCTATTATGTTTACTTCCATTCTGTGAAGTTGTGCAGTTGAGATATGTATGTGTCTGCTGTTTTATATGGTTGTTGTCTTTTAGACATATTCACATTAATTTTCACACATAGAGGACATTTCAGACTAACTTGGACTTCTGAATGAAATCCATTTTTTGATGACTCTATACCTTCAATTATGTATATTGTATTAAATTAACTGATTAAACACTTAATTTTAATAAATGAAGTATTTGTGTATATATATTTAGCTCTTTACTATTTCTATTAAAATCATAGGGACCAAAAAAGTTCATAACATAATCAGTTAATGTTAATGTTAATATTGAAGGTCTCAATATTTAATTTTCATTTTAAAAGAAATTGTTTATGAAAAAATTGTTTAAAAGACATTGTTTATGGTAATGGCTGATAAGGAGTTCCACATTAAATGGTTCCTGAGTACCTCGGTGGCCTGACACACCAGGATGCAGGAGCTGCATCATTTAAAGTAGGATGAGAATATTCGTACACGAAGCTGGCGAATAAGAAGCTGACTTTTTCATGTCCGATTATTTTGGTGTGAATGCCAACCAAAGCATTTTTTGTCAAAACACTCCAAAAGTGTGTCTTATTTATTTGAGTACAGCATCTAAACGGTGTAAAACCTTTGTACGTCCCATTTTACAATAAAGAAGACCACACGGGAGTTCACCTCCTCTCACAGGAGCTGGATGAGCTGAATTCTTTTAGGGGGAATTTGAGGCTTTGCTTCTGCTTGTTGCTTCTCTGTTAATGAACTGTGATCATTTACAGTCACTGTACGGTTACTCACCGTCCTTTGACTTTCAGCTGCTCTGTCGTATTTTCTTTAACATCCGCATGTTTATAGTCAGCGTGCTGCCTGTTGTTTGATCTTTTCATGCTCTTCTGTAATCTAAATGATTATCCCGCCATCCTTGCGTTTGTTTGGACTGCAACTATAAAAAAATATGAGCTCTGATTGATCAGCCTGATTTTAACACATTAGTATAGCAGAAAACACAGCAGCTCAGATTAAAACAATATGCAGCATCACAGTCCGTTAGTTTTGGATTCTATGTGTTAATATATAATTAGCATTATAACTAATATAATTAATATAAGTGTGTTTTTTTAAACTTGACCGGACTCAGTGTGAATTGGCCTTTATCAAAATATCCTACTTACAGCTTTATGTGGGGCAACACCTGTAAATATTATACTTCTATACCATACGGTGGGTAGTATTTATGTATGGTAGGACACTTTGACAAGGCAACATTAGCATAATTTGTCACAGCACCTGTTTGTGCCGACTCATGTACAACTGATTAAAGAGCTAAGTTGTATAATCTTCTAGAAAAACTGTATAACGTGATATCTGTCTTTGTCACGCCTGCTTTTGACAAAAATTCAGTGTGTGTGTGTGTCATAGTGTTGCATCTGCGTGTGCGTTTTATTCTTTTTGTTTCTGGTTTAGTTGAGATAATTATTGACATATAATAATTGAACTTCCAGTTACTTCACACTGAGGCGTCATATTTGGCTGGCCTGGACAATACGGTCCACCTCGGTCGAGACCGGTACGAGATCGGAATTGCTAGTTTATGGTGTTGGGTAGTGCAACATTACTTACGGGGCCTCGAACAGTTTAAACTAATTCAGTAAAAATGGCCCAAATATAGTTCTGTGCAAATGTTTTTGGGACTTTAGATTTGAAAAGCTATTTTCCAAACAGAAAGCTTTTATTTGCTCAGCAAAATACTTTATTTTTTAAATATTCAAATAGTTTTAAACAGTAAGTAATGGTTTTACATAGTGTGTTTATTTAACCCTATCCAAGCTTTTCATTGTAGAAACAACCAAAGAAACAAAAGCTGGTAACTGGTAAGCTGCTTTGACTACTCAGTACCTTATTAAGCTAAATCCAGTATCTGGGGAAAACTTTGTTCTTCAAACTTGTGTTCAAGATATTATCTACTTCTTTCAAAATAAGACGTTTATTCTACTTTGATTGACTTTCTGATGTTTTTACTGGTAAAAACACTTACTGGTAAGATAAAGGGTTTTAAATAAGGAGCTTCGGTCTCTAAGATAGTGCTGCCTATCCATTTTAAAATGTGCCATAAACACTAAAATCTGCACAGTAGCCTAACACTATTAAGAAGTCTACAAAGTGGACGCTAGTTATAATTTGATAATTTTGTTTTTTGTTGGCCCCCATTTTACACATTAGATCAACTGTGTTCTTCTTCACCAACTAGATTAAAGATATGAAACTTTTAGAGGTTTTTCAGAGAAGTTTTAGTCACAGCCTGTGGTTGTGGTGACAGCTATCTTTGCCCGGTTGCAGATGTTGCAGCTGTACATCTGGTGCACCCTGATGCATTCCACTCTGTGAGTTGTACATGATGAAATTATTTGTATTTTTTCTCTTCACAGTGATTTATCTGACTTGGGCTTTGAATGTCGACATCCCAAACCAATCATATGAATTTGCCCGAGATAGCAATGTTACCATACCCTGCATCTTCAAACCCCAGAAAGCAGAAAACCCAACAGTCACTATTGAATGGACGGCTCATGCAGATGTGGACACTGATCCAGATGTAAGGGACCCAGCCTCATGACTTACTACCTGTGCTGTTCTAGTAAAATGATGTTCTTGTATAATGAGGTGTAGTGTCTTAATGCATGGCTTACTATGTTCATGTGGGTTAGTGTGCTTGGTGTTGCCGGTGCTCCTCTTACTCATTGTTCTGTTTTACAGATTGAGATCATCTCTGGATTTTTCAGTACAAATGCTCAGCCAGTTATTGATCCGGCAGAAGGGTATCAAGGCAGGGCAACTCTGCAGCATGACATCGCTAAGGGGATTGCAAACTTGCAGCTCAGTTCAGTAACTTCCCGGGAGTCAAGAGTCTTTACATGTAAAGTCATCATTCCTGGTGATAAGACAGGAAAACTGTTGGACACCACAAAGATTATAGTTTTGGGTAAGCGCAGAGAATAAGCCGTCTTTAAATAATAATATAGAAAGAACTGAATTGAAGTAATCTGCATTAGTTGTTGAAACATAAATTTGAATTAAACCGAACCTTTTCTATTACCACTAAAGTCACGTTTGAGTGCATCATTGAAAGAAAGGAAAGCCACATCACCAAGATCTCAACAGTAAATGAAATTACTATGAAGTAAAACTGTATATGACGTTTTGATTAGCTAGGTATTGGCTGAGCAGCTTGGCAGATAGAATACACATTCCAATAATATTTACAGTTAGGATTTTATGTTCCATTGTATCTTCCCATCGAAGGCTTCAAGCTTCAGGATCTGGGTCTGAACAGTAAGGATGGGCAACATCACCTTCTCCTCATCTTTTCACATTTTCACTCATCTGCACATTAATTGTGGCTGTCACATGTATATGACTGCATGATAAAACTTAAAAAGTATATTAAATGACTGACTATATGAAGAGGTCTGCAAACCAGGTCTGACCAGGTAGCCTTTTCCCCAAGGTCTAATTCCAATTAGACCATTATAGATGCTACAACGGTGGGCAAAGGGTCAGCAAAGGGTCAGAATGGGCTCTCCTTCATTGTGGGCCTGAAGTTTGAACTAAGTTGGGATGTATGTCTTCTACAAATAAATACAATTTACACATGCATGTTTTTTGTGAGGGCGGTGGTGTAGTGGTTAGTATGGTGGTGTAGTGGTTAGTAAGATGGTGTAGTGGTTAGTACGGTGGTGTAGTGGTTAGTAAGGTGGTGTAGTGGTTAGTAAGGTGGTGTAGTGGTTAGTATGGTGGTGTAGTGGTTAGTACGGTGGTGTAGTGGTTAGTACGGTGGTGTAGTGGTTAGTACGGTGGTGTAGTGGTTAATACGGTAGTGTAGTGGTTAGTATGGTGGTGTAGTGGTTAGTATGGTGGTGTAGTGGTTAGTATGGTGGTGTAGTGGTTAGTACGGTGGTGTAGTGGTTAGTACGGTGGTGTAGTGGTTAATACGGTGGTGTAGTGGTTAGTATGGTGGTGTAGTGGTTAGTACGGTGGTGTAGTGGTTAATACGGTGGTGTAGTGGTTAGTATGGTGGTGTAGTGGTTAGTATGGTGGTGTAGTGGTTAGTACGGTGGTGTAGTGGTTAGTACGGTGGTGTAGTGGTTAATACGGTGGTGTAGTGGTTAGTATGGTGGTGTAGTGGTTAGTACGGTGGTGTAGTGGTTAGCACTGTGGTGTAGTGGTTAGTATGATGGTGTAGTGGTTAGTAAGGTGGTGTAGTGGTTAGTACGGTGGTGTAATGGTTAGTATGGTGGTGTAGTGGTTAGTATGGTGGTGTAGTGGTTAGTACGGTGGTGTAGTGGTTAGTATGGTGGTGTAGTGGTTAGTAAGGTGGTGTAGTGGTTAGTAAGGTGGTGTAGTGGTTAGTATGGTGGTGTAGTGGTTAGTAAGGTGGTGTAGTGGTTAGTATAGTGGTTAGTATGGTGGTGTAGTGGTTAGTACGGTGGTGTAGTGGTTAGTACGGTGGTGTAGTGGTTAGTATGGTGGTGTAGTGGTTAGTATGGTGGTGTAGTGGTTAGCACTGTGGTGTAGTGGTTAGTACGGTGGTGTAGTGGTTAGTATGGTGGTGTAGTGGTTAGTAGGGTGGTGTAGTGGTTAGTACGGTGGTGTAGTGGTTAGTACGGTGGTGTAGTGGTTAATACGGTAGTGTAGTGGTTAGTATGGTGGTGTAGTGGTTAGTATGGTGGTGTAGTGGTTAGTATGGTGGTGTAGTGGTTAGTACGGTGGTGTAGTGGTTAGTATGGTGGTGTAGTGGTTAGTACGGTGGTGTAGTGGTTAGTACGGTGGTGTAGTGGTTAATACGGTGGTGTAGTGGTTAGTATGGTGGTGTAGTGGTTAGTACGGTGGTGTAGTGGTTAATACGGTGGTGTAGTGGTTAGTATGGTGGTGTAGTGGTTAGTATGGTGGTGTAGTGGTTAGTACGGTGGTGTAGTGGTTAGTACGGTGGTGTAGTGGTTAATACGGTGGTGTAGTGGTTAGTATGGTGGTGTAGTGGTTAGTACGGTGGTGTAGTGGTTAGCACTGTGGTGTAGTGGTTAGTATGATGGTGTAGTGGTTAGTAAGGTGGTGTAGTGGTTAGTACGGTGGTGTAATGGTTAGTATGGTGGTGTAGTGGTTAGTATGGTGGTGTAGTGGTTAGTACGGTGGTGTAGTGGTTAGTATGGTGGTGTAGTGGTTAGTAAGGTGGTGTAGTGGTTAGTAAGGTGGTGTAGTGGTTAGTATGGTGGTGTAGTGGTTAGTAAGGTGGTGTAGTGGTTAGTATAGTGGTTAGTATGGTGGTGTAGTGGTTAGTACGGTGGTGTAGTGGTTAGTACGGTGGTGTAGTGGTTAGTATGGTGGTGTAGTGGTTAGTATGGTGGTGTAGTGGTTAGCACTGTGGTGTAGTGGTTAGTACGGTGGTGTAGTGGTTAGTATGGTGGTGTAGTGGTTAGTAAGGTGGTGTAGTGGTTAGTATGGTGGTGTAGTGGTTAGTAAGGTGGTGTAGTGGTTAGTATAGTGGTTAGTATGGTGGTGTAGTGGTTAGTACGGTGGTGTAGTGGTTAGTACGGTGGTGTAGTGGTTAGTACGGTGGTGTAGTGGTTAGTACGGTGGTGTAGTGGTTAGCACTGTGGTGTAGTGGTTAGTATGATGGTGTAGTGGTTAGTAAGGTGGTGTAGTGGTTAGTATGGTGGTGTAGTGGTTAGTATGGTGGTGTAATGGTTAGTATGGTGGTGTAGTGGTTAGTATGGTGGTGTAGTGGTTAATACGGTGGTGTAGTGGTTAGTACGGTGGTGTAGTGGTTAGTATGGTGGTGTAGTGGTTAGTATGGTGGTGTAGTGGTTAGTATGGTGGTGTAGTGGTTAGCACTGTGGTGTAGTGGTTAGTATGGTGGTGTGGTGGTTAGTATGGTGGTGTAGTGGTTAGTACCGTGGTGTAGTGGTTAGTACGGTGGTGTAGTGGTTAGTATGGTGGTGTAGTGGTTAGTATGGTGGTGTAGTGGTTAGTACGGTGGTGTAGTGGTTAGTATGGTGGTGTAGTGGTTAGTACGGTGGTGTAGTGGTTAGCACTGTGGTGTAGTGGTTAGTATGATGGTGTAGTGGTTAGTAAGGTGGTGTAGTGGTTAGCACTGTGGTGTAGTGGTTAGTATGGTGGTGTAGTGGTTAGTATGGTGGTGTAGTGGTTAGTATGGTGGTGTAGTGGTTAGCACTGTGGTGTAGTGGTTAGTATGGTGGTGTAGTGGTTAGTATGGTAGTGTAGTGGTTAGTATGGTGGTGTAGTGGTTAGCATTGTGGTGTAGTGGTTAGTATGGTGGTGTAGTGGTTAGTATGGTGGTGTAGTGGTTAGCACTGTGGTGTAGTGGTTAGTATGGTGGTGTAGTGGTTAGTATGGTGGTGTAGTGGTTAGTATGGTGGTGTAGTGGTTAGTACGGTGGTGTAGTGGTTAGTACGGTGGTGTAGTGGTTAATACGGTGGTGTAGTGGTTAGTATGGTGGTGTAGTGGTTAGTACGGTGGTGTAGTGGTTAATACGGTGGTGTAGTGGTTAGTATGGTGGTGTAGTGGTTAGTACGGTGGTGTAGTGGTTAGTACGGTGGTGTAGTGGTTAGTACGGTGGTGTAGTGGTTAATACGGTGGTGTAGTGGTTAGTATGGTGGTGTAGTGGTTAGTACGGTGGTGTAGTGGTTAGCACTGTGGTGTAGTGGTTAGTATGATGGTGTAGTGGTTAGTAAGGTGGTGTAGTGGTTAGTATGGTGGTGTAGTGGTTAGTATGGTGGTGTAATGGTTAGTATGGTGGTGTAGTGGTTAGTATGGTGGTGTAGTGGTTAGTACGGTGGTGTAGTGGTTAGTATGGTGGTGTAGTGGTTAGTAAGGTGGTGTAGTGGTTAGTATGGTGGTGTAGTGGTTAGTAAGGTGGTGTAGTGGTTAGTATAGTGGTTAGTATGGTGGTGTAGTGGTTAGTACGGTGGTGTAGTGGTTAGTACGGTGGTGTAGTGGTTAGTATGGTGGTGTAGTGGTTAGTACGGTGGTGTAGTGGTTAGCACTGTGGTGTAGTGGTTAGTATGATGGTGTAGTGGTTAGTAAGGTGGTGTAGTGGTTAGTATGGTGGTGTAGTGGTTAGTATGGTGGTGTAATGGTTAGTATGGTGGTGTAGTGGTTAGTATGGTGGTGTAGTGGTTAATACGGTGGTGTAGTGGTTAGTACGGTGGTGTAGTGGTTAGTATGGTGGTGTAGTGGTTAGTACGGTGGTGTAGTGGTTAGTATGGTGGTGTAGTGGTTAGTATGGTGGTGTAGTGGTTAGTATGGTGGTGTAGTGGTTAGCACTGTGGTGTAGTGGTTAGTATGGTGGTGTGGTGGTTAGTATGGTGGTGTAGTGGTTAGTACCGTGGTGTAGTGGTTAGTACGGTGGTGTAGTGGTTAGTATGGTGGTGTAGTGGTTAGTATGGTGGTGTAGTGGTTAGTACGGTGGTGTAGTGGTTAGTATGGTGGTGTAGTGGTTAGTACGGTGGTGTAGTGGTTAGCACTGTGGTGTAGTGGTTAGTATGATGGTGTAGTAGTTAGTAAGGTGGTGTAGTGGTTAGCACTGTGGTGTAGTGGTTAGTATGGTGGTGTAGTGGTTAGTATGGTGGTGTAGTGGTTAGTATGGTGGTGTAGTGGTTAGCACTGTGGTGTAGTGGTTAGTATGGTGGTGTAGTGGTTAGTATGGTAGTGTAGTGGTTAGTATGGTGGTGTAGTGGTTAGCATTGTGGTGTAGTGGTTAGTATGGTGGTGTAGTGGTTAGTATGGTGGTGTAGTGGTTAGCACTGTGGTGTAGTGGTTAGTATGGTGGTGTAGTGGTTAGTATGGTGGTGTAGTGGTTAGTATGGTGGTGTAGTGGTTAGTATGGTGCTGTAGTGGTTAGTATGGTGGTGTAGAGGTTAGTATGGTGGTGTAGTGGTTAGTACGGTGGTGTAGTGGTTAGTATGGTGGTGTAGTGGTTAGTACGGTGGTATAGTGGTTAGTACGGTGGTGTAGTGGTTAGTATGGTGGTGTAGTGGTTAGCACTGTGGTGTAGTGGTTAGCACTGTGGTGTAGTGGTTAGTATGGTGGTGTAGTGGTTAGTACGGTGGTGTAGTGGTTAGTAAGGTGGTGTAGTGGTTAGTATGGTGGTGTAGTGGTTAGTATGGTGGTGTAGTGGTTAGTATGGTGGTGTAGTGGTTAGTATGGTGGTGTAGTGGTTAGTATGGTGGTGTAGTGGTTAGTATGGTGGTGTAGAGGTTAGTATGGTGGTGTAGTGGTTAGCACTGTGGTGTAGTGGTTAGTATGGTGGTGTAGTGGTTAGTACGGTGGTATAGTGGTTAGTACGGTGGTGTAGTGGTTAGTATGGTGGTGTAGTGGTTAGCACTGTGGTGTAGTGGTTAGCACTGTGGTGTAGTGGTTAGTATGGTGGTGTAGTGGTTAGTACGGTGGTGTAGTGGTTAGTAAGGTGGTGTAGTGGTTAGTATGGTGGTGTAGTGGTTAGTATGGTGGTGTAGTGGTTAGTATGGTGGTGTAGTGGTTAGTATGGTGGTGTAGTGGTTAGTATGGTGCTGTAGTGGTTAGTATGGTGGTGTAGAGGTTAGTATGGTGGTTGTAGTGGTTAGTACGGTGGTGTAGTGGTTAGTATGGTGGTGTAGTGGTTAGTACGGTGGTATAGTGGTTAGTACGGTGGTGTAGTGGTTAGTATGGTGGTGTAGTGGTTAGCACTGTGGTGTAGTGGTTAGCACTGTGGTGTAGTGGTTAGTATGGTGGTGTAGTGGTTAGTACGGTGGTGTAGTGGTTAGTAAGTGGTGTAGTGGTTAGTATGGTGGTGTAGTGGTTAGTATGGTGGTGTAGTGGTTAGTATGGTGGTGTAGTGGTTAGTATGGTGGTGTAGTGGTTAGCACTGTGGTGTAGTGGTTAGTATGGTGGTGTAGTGGTTAGTACGGTGGTATAGTGGTTAGTACGGTGGTGTAGTGGTTAGTATGGTGGTGTAGTGGTTAGCACTGTGGTGTAGTGGTTAGCACTGTGGTGTAGTGGTTAGTATGGTGGTGTAGTGGTTAGTACGGTGGTGTAGTGGTTAGTAAGGTGGTGTAGTGGTTAGTATGGTGGTGTAGTGGTTAGTATGGTGGTGTAGTGGTTGGTATGGTGGTGTAGTGGTTAGCACTGTGGTGTAGTGGTTAGTATGGTGGTGTAGTGGTTAGTATGGTGGTGTAGTGGTTAGTATGGTGGTGTAGTGGTTAGCACTGTGGCCTCACAGTAAGATGATCTGGGTTGGATTCTCAGTCCGGGTCGTTCTGTGTGGAGTGTGTACGTTCTCCCTGTGCTTGAGTGGATTTCCTCTGGATACTTTGGTTGCCTCCCACACGTCCAAAGACATGCATGTTAGGCTGATCGGTCAGTTTAAATTGCCAGTGAGTGTGCGCATGAGTGAATGTTGGACATCCAATGGACTGGCAAAACTGTCCATGGTATACCCTGCGTTTTCCCATTGATGCTGGGATTGGCTGCCGTGACCCCGACTAGCGGGATAAAGCGGAAGATGATGGATGGATGTTTTTGTGAGATCCTGCATGTGTGGCGTACATACACTCATCTCTGTATCTATAAAGTTATTTAATGACAAGTTACTTCGTATAATGCTGACAGAAAAGATAGTACTGTTAACTGTTAGAATTTTGAATTGGTTTGTGGTTGGGCTGCCATTCAGGAATTCCTCTGTAGGGGGAAAAACTTTGTTTGTAATATCCTACCAGTATATGCAAAACAGTGCCGTTAATGTTTTCTGTATGAGGATCCTCAGAAAAGTCATTCATAAAAGGAGTTGTATCTGTAGGTACTTAGAGGTGCACCGGCACTGGGAGGTAACTGGCTAAGTGTTCTCAACTTCAACAGTGGCTCCATCCAAACCCATCTGCAAGACTGAGGGAAAAGCTGAGCTTTACCAGAACATCAGCCTGACCTGTAATTCAGCAGAAGGCACCCCAAAGCCAACATATCAATGGACCAGCTTTGATGTCAGAAATACTTCACGACCCAATCCTCCCAAGTCCACTGATGGTAGGTGAAGCCACCTTCCTGCATGTCCATTTGCTTAATTATTGTAAATGTTCAGTTACATATACATAATCTACTAGTGGTGTTTTTCCCTGCATGCAATTCTGTTATTTACTACGTCCTGTTTGTACGTCTCTATTTAGTGAATGGGGTTTTGTCACTTTACAATATCTCGAAGGACACCAGCGGATCCTTTATCTGCAGATCAAGGAATAAAATTCGCTCAGAATCCTGTATCGTGATCTTGGACGTCATGCCACGTAAGGATTTTTTTAAATCTACACAAATCAGGTTTCAAGTAGAACAACCATCCTGCTAATTCCTGCATAATCCAATGTAAACATAGTCATTAAAAGTTGTTTGATGTGAAATGCTCTGTTCTATAGTCAGAATTGTTCACAGTAAAAATCAGATGTCCACCACTAAAAGCTTCCCCCAAAAAAGTTTGAAATGGTTTGATATGTTGCCTGAAGCCAGAGACATTGTTCTATGATAGTTTTGTGATACAGTTTTGGTTTAGGATGTATGTTAATCTATTCACGGTGGAGAGACACTGAAAGGCAAAAGAAAATTCCCCAAAGAAAACTTATTTCCCTTCAGATTTATGACAATTTTACCATAAGACTCAGACTTGTGTAGGTTCACAGTTGGTTATGTGGTGCGGTGGGTAGTGCTGTCACCTCTGAAGTGTTTGGGTTTGATCCTTGTTGATGTTCTCCCTGTGTCTGTATGTGTTTCCTCCCACAGTCCAAAGTCGTGCAGTGGGGCAAGTTGGAGATACTAAATTGCCCCTTGGTTGTGTGTGTGTGTGTGTGTGGCTGCCCTGTGTGGTGGTTTAACGCTTTCTGCCCAGTAAGCAGTGGGATAAGCTCCAGCACCCAATCCTCTTCCCTGTGAGAAGGATCAGCACTTTAGATAACGAATGAATAAATAAAATGATATTATTGTAGACACAGAGACCCCTGGTTGTAAAGAAATCTGAGTCTGTAATGCACCACTTCACATCAAACCACTCTGAATGATTCTATTTAAATCTCAAGGACTCAATCATTTAGTCAAAGCAATGATTTTAATTTAAACAAAACTAAGTGGAGAGAGAATCACACCAGTTTGAAGATCTTCAGAAAAGAACAACTGATTTCTATAAAATAAGATTTAATTGATTTAATAGATTTATCATACATGTAAAATGTAAAGTCTGCAAGTCTGTAGTAATAGACAGAACAAAAACAGTCCAGGTTTTATCTTATCAACATTGTTTTTGTAGGCATACACTTAGGCACAAATTCAAGCCTGCAACATGTTTTAAAAAACAGGGGACAGAAGATAATTTAATTTAAGACTTGATGTAATCGGGGCAACCAGAACAGGAAGAGTCCTTTAAGAGCAAGAATAGTTCGAGGCTCACCACTTTTTTAAATTGGCAGCAAAATCGGCAAAAAATCCAACAGTTTAAGAACAATTAGAAACATGTATTGTGGTCTGACGAGTCAATCTTTCAGTTTATTGATGGAAATAATGTTATCATGTTCTCCAGGTAAAAGAAGAAAAGGGTCTTTTCCTGTGTACCTGTGTACAATTCAAAATCCAGTGTCTGCTGTGAATATTGAGGGTTTTGAGTGGGTAACATACAATAGACATGAAACATCCAAACATCCAAACAACAAGAAACATCCTGCTTGTGTTACAACAGAATGGCTGCGTAATCAGAGATTGCAATGCTAGACTGTACTCCATATCTCCGATGCGGCACATTGTCAAGTACAAAATACAACAAAGATGGCCGCATGTAGTTCCCCAACAGAAGACTTGTATAACTGAAGAAAGGCAAAACATTCTGCTTTCAAAACTAAATCAGCTGGTGTCGTCAGTCCTCAAACATTAAAAAGAAAGGTGATGTAGCACAGTGTTAAACATGAAGTTAAACATGAAGTAAAAAGATCCTAAAATAAATGACCAAAACTCATTTGTTCAGTTTAACACTGGTCAAACAGAAGTTTTTTGTTTCTGGAATTGGAACTTTATGGTTATTGGAATTTTATATTTATAGCTTTTACATGCCCCACTCCTTTTGTTCTTCTGTTCTTAACATTCCTGTCATTTGCTCTTCTGTTCCTCAGCCTCCATGAACTCAGGGCGAGCAAGTCATGTGTCTGACTTCAGCGGTGTCTGTGCCTTGGTGCTGCAAGTACAGCCATTCAAAACTGGACAGCTCGTTAATGGTCTTTGGTTTGCTTTGTTCGTTTTTACATTTTCTTTTTTTTTCTGATGAACATTATAAGTTAAAATTCAGCCTACCCTTTGTTTTAGCTTATAGCTTATTTACTGTCTTCTGAGGGATAACGGATGCACTAACAGATGCATTTTGAATTGAAATTGAATTTTTTACCACACCTGCCATAATGCAGCCTAAATTTGCACATTCAGACCAATCCACAAATCCTGTAGTAAGTAGTATATAAAGTAATGGCACCATTGCTGGTGTACATAATACTAATCTGACGTGTTATTTGGGGGAGGGGTACAGTTACAGAGTTAGAATAATAAAGTTAATAAATGGAATGGATTTAGAGTAAAACTTACAATGGACACAAAGAACTGTTGACTTTTTCTTATTCTTATTTCTTGTTTTTCTCATGTTTTAAAACCAAGAATCTTGAGACAAACGCTTGCTCTAATTTTAATTGCATGTTACTTATGATTGATTGTGACCCTGTTTGCAGACATTGCTTTAATCAAATGTAGCATTGTGGTTCTGTAAAGAATTTGAAAGCACATCCTCTCAGTGTAAACACAAAATGTGAAGGCACATTGAGAATCTGCACTAAGCTGCGGGAAAGGTTAGCCGGTGAAAACAAGGATGGCCAACAACTTGTTGAAACTTGCTTTCAAAGAGTATTCAGCACACACTTAGCTGCAAACACAGCTGTGTACATAGCTGTCTGTTTTTGTAGATTGTTTTTCGATGCAAGAAAAAGAATGTTACAATGAAAAATGAATAAACATATATGGCAAACAGATGAGAGCAACTTTTGTGACGAAGACTTTAATTTATCCATTTCTTGTTGTTAATCATGACGATTATAAATCATACAAACTACTGATCAACATGTGCGCATGTGAGCCATTTCAGAGCTCAGTCTGTTCACTGAAATGAGGGACTGAGATGAGATGTAAGCCAAAAATCAGAACAATAAGGCTTGTAATGTGGAGAAGCAAGGCGGGACTAAAGGCCTATACACACCTAGTACAATACTAAAACGTTTGGCTGGTAGGGTCCAAAAACGGTTGGCTGGTAGTGTACTAAAACGTTTGACTGGTAGTGGACTAAAACGTTTGACTGGTAGTGGACTAAAACGTTTGACTGGTAGTGGACTAAAACGTTTGACTGGTAGTGTATCTAAAACGTTTGACTGGTAGTGTACTAAAACGTTTTGCTGGTAGTGTACTAAAACGTTTGACTGGTAGTGGACTAAAACGTTTGACTGGTAGTGTTTCTAAAACGTTTGGCTGGTAGTGTACTAAAACGTTTGGCTGGTAGTGATCTAAAATGTTTGGCTGGTAGTGTACTAAAACGTTTGGCTGGTAGTGATCTAAAACGTTTGACTGGTAGTGTACTAAAACGTTTGACTGGTAGTGTTTCTAAAACGTTTGGCTGGTAGTGTACTAAAACGTTTGGCTGGTAGTGTACTAAAACGTTTGGCTGGTAGTGTATCTAAAACGTTTGGCTGGTAGTGTATCTAAAACGTTTGACTGGTAGTGTATCTAAAACGTTTCACAGATAGTGTCCTAAAACGTTTGTCTGGTAGTGTATCTAAAACGTTTGGCTGGTAGTGTACTAAAACGTTTGACTGGTAGTGTATCTAAAACGTTTCACAGATAGTGTCCTAAAACGTTTGACTGGTAGTGTATCTAAAACGTTTCACAGATAGTGTCCTAAAACGTTTCACAGATAGTGTCCTAAAACGTTTTACTGGTAGTGTACTAAAACGTTTGACTGGTAGTGTATCTAAAACGTTTGACTGGTAGTGTTTCTAAAACGTTTGGCTGGTAGTGATCTAAAACGTTTGGCTGGTAGTGTATCTAAAACGTTTGACTGGTAGTGTATCTAAAACGTTTCACAGATAGTGTCCTAAAACGTTTGGCTGGTAGTGTCCTAAAACATTTGGCTGGTAGTGTACTAAAACGTTTGACTGGTAGTGTATCTAAAACGTTTCACAGATAGTGTCCTAAAACGTTTGTCTGGTAGTGTATCTAAAACGTTTGGCTGGTAGTGTATCTAAAACGTTTGGCTGGTAGTGTACTAAAACGTTTGACTGGAAGTGTATCTAAAACGTTTCACAGATAGTGTCCTAGAACGTTTGACTGGTAGTGTACTAAAATGTTTGACTGGTAGTGTATTAAAACGTTTGACTGGTAGTGTACTAAAGTGTTTGACTGGTAGTGTATCTAAAACGTTTGGCTGGTAGTGTATTAAAATGTTTGACTGGTAGTGTATCTAAAATGTTTGACTGGTAGTGTTCTAAAACGTTTGGCTGGTAGTGTATCTAAAACGTTTGGCTGGTAGTGTATCTAAAACGTTTGGCTGGGAGTGTATCTAAAACGTTTGACTGGTAGTGTATCTAAAACGTTTGACTGGTAGTGTACTAAAAGGTTTGGCTGGTAGTGTATCTAAAACGTTTGGCTGGTAGTGAATCTAAAACGTTTGACTGGTAGTGTATCTAAAACGTTTGACTGGTAGTGTACTAAAAGGTTTGGCTGGTAGTGTATCTAAAACGTTTGGCTGGTAGTGTACTAAAACGTTTGTCTGGTAGTGTACTAAAACGTTTGGCTGGTAGTGTACTAAAACGTTTGGCTGGTAGTGTATCTAAAACGTTTGACTGGTAGTGTATCTAAAACGTTTCACAGATAGTGTCCTAAAACGTTTGGCTGGTAGTGTCCTAAAAACGTTTGACTGGTAGTGTACTAAAACGTTTTGCTGGTAGTGTAATAAAATGTTTGGCTGGTAGGGTCCAAAAATGTTTGACTGGTAGTGTACTAAAACATTTGACTGGTACTGTACTAAAACGTTTGGCTGGTAGTGTGCTAAAACGTTTGACTGGTAGTGTATCTAAAACGTTTGACTGGTAGTGTATCTAAAACGTTTGGCTGGTAGTGTATCTAAAACGTTTGGCTGGGAGTGTATCTAAAACGTTTGACTGGTAGTGTACTAAAACGTTTGTCTGGTAGTGTACTAAAACGTTTGGCTGGTAGTGTACTAAAACGTTTGGCTGGTAGTGTATCTAAAACGTTTGACTGGTAGTGTATCTAAAACGTTTCACAGATAGTGTCCTAAAACGTTTGGCTGGTAGTGTCCTAAAAACGTTTGACTGGTAGTGTACTAAAACGTTTTGCTGGTAGTGTACTAAAATGTTTGGCTGGTAGGGTCCAAAAATGCTTGGCTGGTAGTGTACTAAAACATTTGACTGGTACTGTACTAAAACGTTTGGCTGGTAGTGTGCTAAAACGTTTGACTGGTAGTGTACTAAACCGTTTCACTGGTAGTGTATCTAAAACGTTTCACAGATAGTGTCCTAAAACGTTTGGCTGGTAGTGTCCTAAAAACGTTTGACTGGTAGTGTACTAAAACGTTTTGCTGGTAGTGTACTAAAATGTTTGGCTGGTAGGGTCCAAAAATGCTTGGCTGGTAGTGTACTAAAACATTTGACTGGTACTGTACTAAAACGTTTGGCTGGTAGTGTGCTAAAACGTTTGACTGGTAGTGTACTAAACCGTTTTGCTGGTAGTGTACTAAAACGTTTGGCTGGTAGTGTACTAAACCGTTTTGCTGGTAGTGTACTAAAACGTTTGGCTGGTAGGGTCCAAAAATGTTTGACTGGTAGTGTATCTAAAACGTTTGACTGGTGGTGTATCTAAAACGTTTGACTGGTGGTGTATCTAAAACGTTTGACTGGTGGTGTACTAAAACGTTTTACTGGTAGTGTACTAAAACGTTTGGCTGGTAGTGTACTAAAACGTTTGACTGGTGGTGTATCTAAAACGTTTGACTGGTGGTGTACTAAAACGTTTGGCTGGTGGTGTACTAAACCGTTTTGCTGGTAGTGTACTAAAACGTTTTACTGGTAGTGTACTAAAACGTTTGGCTGGTAGTGTACTAAAACGTTTGACTGGTGGTGTATCTAAAACGTTTGACTGGTGGTGTACTAAAACGTTTGGCTGGTGGTGTACTAAACCGTTTTGCTGGTAGTGTACTAAACCGTTTTGCTGGTAGTGTATCTAAAACGTTTGGCTGGTAGTGTACTAAAACGTTTGGCTGGGAGTGTATCTAAAACGTTTGGCTGGTAGTGTACTAAAACGTTTGGCTGGGAGTGTATCTAAAACGTTTGACTGGTAGTGTACTAAAACGTTTGTCTGGTAGTGTATCTAAAACATTTATCTGGTAGTGTATCTAAAACGTTTGGCTGGTAGTGTATCTAAAACGTTTGGCTGGGAGTGTATCTAAAACGTTTGACTGGTAGTGTACTAAAACGTTTGTCTGGAAGTGTACTAAAACGTTTGGCTGGTAGTGTATCTAAAACGTTTGGCTGGTAGTGTACTAAAACGTTTGGCTGGTAGTGTATTAAAACGTTTGGCTGGTAGTGTATCTAAAACGTTTGTCTGGTAGTGTACTAAAACGTTTGGCTGGTAGTGTATCTAAAACGTTTGGCTGGTAGTGTACTAAAACGTTTGGCTGGTAGTGTATCTAAAACGTTTGGCTGGTAGTGTACTAAAACGTTTGGCTGGGAGTGTATCTAAAACGTTTGACTGGTAGTGTACTAAAACGTTTGTCTGGTAGTGTACTAAAACGTTTGTCTGGTAGTGTACTAAATCGTTTGTCTGGTAGTGTACTAAAAGGTTTGGCTGGTAGTGATCTAAAACGTTTGGCTGGGAGTGTACTAAAACGTTTGGCTGGTAGTGTACTAAAACGTTTGGCTGGTAGTGTATCTAAAACGTTTGGCTGGTAGTGTATCTAAAACGTTTGGCTGGTAGTGTACTAAACCGTTTGACTGGTAGTGTACTAAAACGTTTGGCTGGTAGTGTACTAAAACGTTTGGCTGGTAGTGTATCTAAAACGTTTGGCTGGTAGTGTACTAAAACGTTTGGCTGGTAGTGTATCTAAAACGTTTGGCTGGTAGTGTACTAAAACGTTTGGCTGGGAGTGTATCTAAAACGTTTGACTGGTAGTGTACTAAAACGTTTGACTGGTAGTGTACTAAAACGTTTGTCTGGTAGTGTACTAAAACGTTTGTCTGGTAGTGTACTAAAAGGTTTGGCTGGTAGTGATCTAAAACGTTTGGCTGGGAGTGTACTAAAACGTTTGGCTGGTAGTGTACTAAAACGTTTGGCTGGTAGTGTATCTAAAACGTTTGGCTGGTAGTGTATCTAAAACGTTTGGCTGGTAGTGTACTAAAACGTTTGTCTGGTAGTGTACTAAATCGTTTGTCTGGTAGTGTACTAAAAGGTTTGGCTGGTAGTGTACTAAAACGTTTGTCTGGTAGTGTACTAAATCGTTTGTCTGGTAGTGTACTAAAAGGTTTGGCTGGTAGTGTATCTAAAACGTTTGGCTGGTAGTGTACTAAAACGTTTGTCTGGTAGTGTACTAAATCGTTTGTCTGGTAGTGTACTAAAAGGTTTGGCTGGTAGTGTATCTAAAACGTTTGGCTGGTAGTGTACTAAACCGTTTGACTGGTAGTGTACTAAAACGTTTGGCTGGTAGTGTACTAAAACGTTTGTCTGGTAGTGTATCTAAAACGTTTGGCTGGTAGTGTACTAAAACATTTGTCTGGTAGTGTATCGAAAACGTTTGGCTGGTAGTGTATCTAAAACGTTTGGCTGGTAGTGTATCTAAAACGTTTGGCTGGTAGTGTACTAAACCGTTTGACTGGTAGTGTACTAAAACGTTTGACTGGTAGTGTATCTAAAACGTTTGGCTGGTAGTGTACTAAAACATTTGTCTGGTAGTGTATCGAAAACGTTTGGCTGGTAGTGTATCTAAAACGTTTGGCTGGTAGTGTATCTAAAACGTTTGGCTGGTAGTGTACTAAAACGTTTGGCTGGTAGTGTACTAAAACGTTTGTCTGGTAGTGTATCTAAAACGTTTGGCTGGTAGTGTACTAAAACGTTTGGCTGGTAGTGTATCTAAAACGTTTGGCTGGTAGTGTACTAAAACATTTGACTGGTAGTGTACTAAAACGTTTATCTGGTAGTGTATCTAAAACGTTTGTCTGGTAGTGTACTAAAACGTTTGTCTGGTAGTGTACTAAAACGTTTGGCTGGTAGTGTACTAAAACGTTTGGCTGGTAGTGTACTAAAACGTTTGGCTGGGAGTGTATCTAAAACGTTTGGCTGGTAGTGTACTAAAACGTTTGGCTGGTAGTGTACTAAAACGTTTGGCTGGGAGTGTATCTAAAACGTTTGTCTGGTAGTGTACTAAAACGTTTGTCTGGTAGTGTACTAAAACGTTTGACTGGTAGTGTACTAAAGCGTTTGTCTGGTAGTGTACTAAAACGTTTGGCTGGTGGTGATCTAAAACGTTTGGCTGGTAGTGTACTAAAACATTTCACAGAGTGTCCTAAAACGTTTGTCTGGTAGTGTACTAAAAGGTTTGGCTGGTAGTGTATCTAAAACGTTTGACTGGTCAATATATAAATATATATATATAAAATATATATAAATATATATAAAATGATACGTTTGTTCATAATACACCCTTATTCCACATCTCGTCTGCCCTCACCTGGCCAAAGAAAACAGTTCACTTCAACCACCTACCTGTAACTGCTCCAGTGTAGGATTTCATGGAAGACTCTTCAGGCAAAATCTTGCAGCTACTATATGTGTCTGAGTGATTAGTCTGCTGATAAGTACACCTTCAATGCTGATTATACATCACATTTCCTGTCATATTGTTCATTAATTGTTAACAAGTTAGTAAACTTTTCATTGTCCAATCCTCACACATGCCATCCAAAGCAAACTTTGTACTTGCAGCTCTGCTGTTACTGAGCACATGGAATAAATTCATTTGCAAGACTCACAGTTCTACGCAGTGGGCTTAAAGGAGACTAACTTAAAGTTAAACACCATATAAAACACTCACAAGACATTAATTATTTTGAGTTTCAGGCTTACATTCATTTCAGTAATGGGGTTGATTCACAGGTAGTGAACCACATGCTGTTGCTAAACCTGCATGCATGTAGGTGGTTATGTGTGTATTTGATTTGGTATTGGTCTCTTTGTAGGTACTCTAGTATATCACTACAGGTACACACGGTTCTGTCAAAGATAGCGTAACATGTATGTGCTTGTGTGTGTGTGTGTGTGTGTGTGTGGTACAGGCCCTCCCTCATAACTCTCGCCAAACCAGTTTGATGCAAATCTCTTCTTGTTTAGTTTTTTTGACTGAAACCCACTTGCTTCCTTTCTGCCCCCATGTTCTCATGTCCTACATACAAAACTCTGAAAATGCCAGAAAATGAGATTTTCATTAGCTTGTTAAGTACAGTAATCATATAAACACCTAGGTGTTAACCTATAGTCGGAATGAATTCAATC
Organism: Megaleporinus macrocephalus; assembly: GCA_021613375.1. Taxonomy (NCBI): domain Eukaryota; kingdom Metazoa; phylum Chordata; class Actinopteri; order Characiformes; family Anostomidae; genus Megaleporinus; species Megaleporinus macrocephalus. The sequence continues at coordinate 14,681,895 of CM038722.1, forward strand.
GGATTGGAGAAACTCTCTGCATGTGAATATAGCCAATGAAGACATATTACACTTTTCCTATGTAAATATGGTTTAGTATTATTGGGACGAGCTGTGTCAGGCACACAGGCCACCTATGACACAATATTTAAATCAAAGTGAAAAAATCCAGAGTTCAGGAGCTGGATTTTACAAACAGATGAAAACTGTATGTTTTGCCCAACTTTCAAAAAATAACTTTCAGAGACATTCCACTGAATTTTCTGCATAACTAAGTCATTGAGTGGTGGAATGTGAACTGGTTTCTCTACAGTGGTGGTGGCAGGGGTCACACAGTCTACCACATGAAATAGCCATTTTATTTTCTTTCCAAAAAGTTTTTATATGAAATAGATGAAACTGATAAAATACCACAGCAAACGCGTCTGCTATGAGTAAACATGTATATAAATGATACATCTTCCAAACCTATCATAAACAATACTGCTCAGACATCATATTCCTGTCCAGGAAGTTTAGGGACTGTTTAGACCTCAGGTTTTATATCACCACTGATTTGTGGAGCTTCTTGAGAGCATTTCATAACAAAACCACCCCAAACTACCTTCTTAGCATTTGAATGATTTAAACAGTGAAATCACCTTTTACCTATACATGAGTGAGATTAGAAGAATCTCACTCATGTATTAGAAGAAGAAGACCTTCTTTGGGTTATATTTCTTTCCTCTGTGAAGAAGATGAGTGTAAAATGCTTTATGTGAGGTAAACTGAGGAGGTATTTTCTCTGGAAGGGGCTTGCCGTTCCAGTGTGTGCATGTTAGCTAGATAACCACTGAAACTGTAGCTGGCGCAGACAAGCTGAAACTTGATTACTGGGCGGATCCTCGTTAAGTCTCATGGTTTCTGTCACTCGGTCACACCTGCCGAGCTGAGCTCACCTGCGGCAATTCCTTTATCCTGCTGCTCGTTTCTGAGACGGGCTTCAGCAAACAGCAATGGCCAAAGCGACTTTCTCAGTGTTTCTGTTCTCTCTGGGTGAGTAAGATATATATTTTTTTAATCTATACATCACTGGCAGCAATAAACTAAAGCACCAAGTAGAACATAATGTAAGACCTGCACGGGTTACCGTAAAACTCAGACTCTCTATCAGTTTGCTTTCTGAAGTTAGCCTCGTATTCAAGTTCTCCGTTCCACTTTAAATGCTGCATCAGTTACATTAACTGCTGCTCCATTTAAGGTGGAACGGGGAATTCCAATCTAAGGATAAGTTCAGCCACGTCCAGACCTGCACAGTAGATCCGCCCGTCAGCTTTAGATGTCAAATATGTCAAAATCGAAGGATTAAGTGTTTGATTACATTCAATTAATAATGTAAGGAAGCACTTCAGTCAAACTTTAAGGGAACTGCACGTTACAGTGTTAAATCATGAATATAAAACTACTATAGCCTTCAGCTAAGTCAGCTAACTGTGTGTACAAGTATTTAGTAGATACCTGTTACATAAAGGGCCAACAAATATGAACACACAACCAAAAGTGGGAAAATAGTCAGAAAAGTAAGGTGAATAACCGTGTACACCTCGGTTATTGCTGGTGATAGTGTCAGTTAACGAGTCGGCTTGAGCGCTTGAATGGCGGACGGTTGCGAGCCAACGCCCCGTCCTCCGCAGTTACCGCAGCTTGTTTTGGGCGCCATTTTGGTTTAGACATGTCTATGAGGAAAGTTTGTACTTTTTTAGGGTGGGTTTTCCCGACAAGGGTTAAATTAAAGAGTCAGAGTTAGTCAAAAACTTGTTAATCTTATTTTACATGGAATTACGTCTCACCACGCAGTCTTGGACGTGGAGTAACGTTAGGAAATGTACGATTAACACCACAACCTTCGAGTGTCCGTCACTTCGAGTGTCCGTTGTTGTCGGCAACAACAACATAGAGTATCCTGTTTGGTTACGTAAAACTCAGACTGGCTATCAGTTCTTTTCTAAAGTTAGCTTCTTGTTTGAATTCCCCGTTCAACCTAGAAACTAAATTCAGCCACATTTTCAGGTTTACGCTCAATAACCGGGCCATAGGCTGTTGGTTAACCCTAGATAGCTGCTTGCCATCCCAGAACACCTAGTTCAACAAAAGCGCGTTGTTACCGGAAATAAACTCAGTCTGTCTTTAGCTGTTCACTTGATTCACACGCAGTTTTATAAAGGGTAAAACCTGCACACCTTCGTTAAGTCTGCTGCTGTTTCTTTCCGTCTCTACACACAAACTCTAATTGAGTGCTAATAGCGCCCCCTTGTGAGGTTATCGTTAACCACTACTAAGTTACAAGCGAGTTTACTTAGGTCCTCTACATGTATAGTGTTTTCCCCGCAGACAACATCCGTTTTAAACCCATTTACCACATACTAACACAACACAAACTCTACAAAGAATGGAAGGATAGTGTGAGGAAGTGCCACAAGTTATTTAAGGAAGTGTTTTTAATGAACCATTAACAGTCCAGCAAGATTGGGAAGTCTCTCTCTGAGTATTACACATAGTAATAGGACGATCATTTGAAAAGAATCTGTTTGAGTCTAGTAATTGGAGATTCAGCTTCAGTTTTTGATCCCAGAAATCATTACTTGGAAGCAAATATAACAAAATCAAAAGTACAACATTTAAGTTAGAATAAATGTTGAAGCCATTTGCCTTTTTGGGTTCTAAGCCTGTATTCTTTGCTCGTTGGTTGAGGTCTTTTCAAGTACAAGCTTGTTTATGGTGTTCAGAGAATTTTGAGGTATAATAAAACTCAGCATTAGGCTATTTTCTCTGCAGCTTTCAGTAACCAAGAACATGTAAATTAATTTATTTACTTTGGGGTTTTCTCTTCACAGTGATTTATCTGACTTGGGCTTTGAATGTCGACATCCCAAACCAATCATATGAATTTGCCCGAGATAGCAATGTTACCATACCCTGCATCTTCAAACCCCAGAAAGCAGAAAACCCAACAGTCACTATTGAATGGACGGCTCATGCAGATGTGGACACTGATCCAGATGTAAGGGACCCAGCCTCATGACTTGTTACTTGTGCTGTTCTAGTAAAATGATGTTCTTGTATAATGAGGTGTAGTGTCTTAATGCATGGCTTACTATGTTCATGTGGGTTAGTGTGCTTGGTGTTGCCGGTGCTCCTCTTACTCATTGTTCTGTTTTACAGATTGAGATCATCTCTGGATTTTTCAGTACAAATGCTCAGCCAGTTATTGATCCGGCAGAAGGGTATCAAGGCAGGGCAACTCTGCAGCATGACATCGCTAAGGGGATTGCAAACTTGCAGCTCAGTTCAGTAACTTCCCGGGAGTCAAGAGTCTTTACATGTAAAGTCATCATTCCTGGTGATAAGACAGGAAAACTGTCGGACACCACAAAGATTATAGTTTTGGGTAAGTGATAGAACAAAGGATAAATTGATTCATCCATTTAGTAATGTGTGAAACAGACAAAAAAATATGATACAAGCAAATAACCATTACATGTTTACACATGATGGTTATGGAAACTGATAAACTCTTTTTTTTCCTGGAACCTCTGAATTCAAATTAATTTTTACTGTGAAGTAGTCCTTCATCGTATTATGTGATGTTTTCTATGCAGCAGTATCCATACACTGGAATTGCAATGAGATTTAAGCTTGCTGGCAATGCTTGTTATTGTATTATATGTACTCTTGTATGCAACAGTTTGGGTGACCCCAGTCAATTGATATGTTTTGTTGATTTTTCTAGAGTTAGTAACTCATGCTAGACAGCAGGGGTGTCCAAAGATGGCTAAATCTTACCATGTTAAAATACCTGAGGGCAAAATATATTTAAAACATTACGTTTTTAGTATGTCAACACAACCAGAACTTTCCAGGTGCTAACTTTTATTTTGTCAGTATATAACAGATGCACAAATTGTCTTTGGACAAAAAATGAAGTCTTTTAAGAGTAACAATAAAACATGTCTCGTGTCAATTTTATTCCTATTCAGATATTTACTGGTTAAAAATAGAATTGGAGATTGGTCGGTTCATATTCGTAATATTTACTGATTTTGCTTTGCTAAAATTGCCAGTTTTCATGTTACTTTTGTTCTTTTATGGCTGTAGTTTTTAACTAGATACTTTCTACAAATTCAGTTGCAGGTGTAGTCAGAGAGCAAAAGCTATTAAACTTCTGTTAACTTTGTTACTGTGCTGTGGTGCGTCACACTATCGCTTCACAGCACTTCCTCCACCATCAGCTGAAAGGAAAACCCACCAAAGTGCTAGCTGGTGGGCATTTTAACGCGCTCTTATAGAAGTCTGGGCTTTGGACACTCCTGTTTACTGAGAATGCACATTTTGGTAACATAATTCAAAAACTCGAACTAGGATGTAGACCTACTTTCAGCTCACCTGAAGCCCCCAAAATGGCTGAACTGTTTAAATGTTCTCCTGTTCAACAGTGGCTCCATCCAAACCAGTCTGTAAGATTGAGGGAAAAGCAGAGTTTTACCAGAACATCAACCTGACGTGTAATTCAGCGGAGGGCACCCCGAAACCTACATATCAATGGACCAGCTTTGACGTCAGAAATAATCCACGACCCAATCCTCCCAAGTCCACTGATGGTATGTGTGACTTTGCTCTATGTGTTTGCATGTCCATGTTTCCTGTGATTCTCTAAGATGGACATCCCCTGAGTCATTGCCTCTTATTTACTATGGCCCGTGTGTATGTGTCTATTCAGCCAATGGGGTTTTTTCACTTTACAATATCTCTGCGGACACAAGTGGCTTCTTTATCTGCACATCGGCGAATAAAATTCGCTCGGAGACCTGTAACCTGACTTTGGCCGTCATGCCACGTAAGCCCTGTTTTTTTTTTTTTTTGTTTTTTTTTTTCTTGCACTTATTGTACAACTACTGTACCACATTTTGTCACCCCCTTTTTCTTATCCTTTATTTATCCTGCTTCCTTTTTTCTGGGGTTTGCCGTTCTGTTCTTTAGCCTCCATGAACATAGCATCCACAGCAGGAATAATCGGAGGCGTGTTGGCAGCTATTCTCTTCTTGGTGGTTATTATTTGCTGCTGCTGCCGCCGTAAGAAAAAGGACGCAGAGGAGTATAACATGGGGTACGTCAACATGTTCTCATCTGTAAACCAGACTTTTCTTTCTATGTTCTTTTTGCGTTTTGCAATACAATACTCAATACTATGTACTTCACTTGATTGTACTTTTTTTGGTTTCTATTCAAATCTGCTGATATATTTGGTATCACTGCCATTAAAGGTCTAAGCGTGCTGACCTAATACTAATATGATTAGTCTCTACAGTCATATACTACTAGCTACCACGTTAGCATACAAACTTGCATCACCTTTAAGAATCTTAATGTCGTCTGCACTCTGTTCTGGTATTTCCCAAACTCTGTTTTGTTTTTGAAACATTTTTTGTCTTGCTGCTGTCATCTGCCTTTTCTGAAAAAATCTTGTCTCCACATGAAGGCGGTTTCATGTGGCATTGCTATGACAACAAGCTAAGAGGGGCAGTTGTGAGCTGGAGGTTAGGGATCCAGTCCTGTGAAGGGAAGGTTGCCAGTTCCATCCCCTGGACCAGCAGGACATAACTGTAGTGTCCTTGAGCGAGATATTTTACCCCCAACTAATAGAGCATCCCAACAGTCACTGCCCCCTAATGTGTATGTTTACTAGCATGTGGATGTGGGTGTTTCACTGCGCAGATTGGAATTTGACCTCTGCATTTAACCATTGTGTGCAAACACAAGTTCAAATAGTTCTAATTGTTACATTAAGTGGGTACTACATCAGCATTAGAAATTAAGTAGCTGGTACCAGGGAGTTGTCAAACTATGCGCTACAGTGGAAAAGCACTACAAAGGTCCTGATTCTGTAACTTATTTACTTACTTTTATTTATTTATTTATTTATTTATTTTAAAGCTACTCAAAAGGTGCTATCTGTGCGCACACTAAACTTAGCTTTGTTCCCAGTGCAGAATTATTAAGTTTATGGATTTTTAGGTGACATTTAAATTAACTGCTACCTTAAATTTTTGACAACTTTAATTAAGATGGCAGGTTATTTAAGGTGGCTGATAATGAAAGGTATTTTTACATTTAAGGTTTCTAATTAAGTCTCTCTTTGCTCTTTGATTCTCATTTACCACTGCAGTAAGCAGTCAGTAAAACTGACCCTTGCCTCAAATTGGAGCTTGAATAAACAGTTACAGTACAGAAACTGTACTGAGTCTTAATGGTGAAGGTCAGTTTTACTGAAGAATGAAAAGGTTCACATAAAGCAAAAAGGTAATCTATAATTTGCATGAGATGAAGTCTGGGATTGTCTTGCTCTTTTTAATGTGTGCTTTTACCTGTGAAAATGTATTTCCTTTGGACTAGTAAAAATCAATTGTAGCTTTAGTACATCTTGTCTACAAAAATGGCTTTTTAAACAACCTGCCATTTTCAAAGTTTGTCCAAGAAACCAAAATCATCCCTCTATATCTGAACGACCCCTGACCTGGATTTGTTTTTCTGCTTCCGACGCAGCTGATCTAAGAAGTTAGCTGATTACCAACCCCCACACTCTTCAGTTCTGGCTAGCAGTCCTTTTGGTTTTGGCTTTGCTGACCTCTTGCTCTGTTTTGTTCAGTTCTCCAGAAGGTGGCGAGTATACAGACAAAGAGCCTCACGACATCGAAGAACGTCAGGGCAAACGTGACGAGAGCAAACCTGAGAGGAGTGTGAACCAGCGCGACGAGTATGAAGACCGTAGTGAGCGGGACTACGACCACCGTAGTGATCGCTACTCTGATCGCCGAGACAACTCCGACGATAATAGGGCGAGGTATGATGACCGTCATGACGATCGCCAAAGCGACCGCTATGACGATCGCCGAGACCGCTACGATGACCGACAGAGCGACCGCTACGATGATCGCCGAAGCGACCGCTATGACGATCGCCAGAGTGACCGCTATGATGATCGCCGTGACCGCTATGATGACAGGGATCGCTATGATGACCGCCGCAATGACCGCAGAGATCAGTATGATGACCGCAGAGATCGCTATGATGACCGTGATAGACCTGCGGTTAAGCCTTCTAGAGGCTAATTAGATCTGCTCTCTTTCTCGTTTTGTTTTTTAGTTGTCATTTTTAATATTTTGTAAATATTGTTTTTCGTTGCATTCATTCAATAATGGCCAAAAGAGGAATGGTTCTGCATTATGTGGACTAGCTGAGCTAAATACACACCCGGTTTTTCATGTACTGCATTATGATGATTAACTCCAGTGATGAACATGACTGACGTAATTAGTCCTCGAAGTATGTGATGTTTGTTTTAGTCTTATTAGAGTCTCTGTAGCGCTCTGGGTAATGAGTAGGTTGGCTAACTAATTTATATCCCCAAACAGGCACCTGCTTTACTTTGCTGTGTATATAGTATGGGGGGAAAAAGAGCCTAAACATGGCTTAGATGAACTGTGACAGCAGAAAAGCTCCCTTGTGTCAATCGAAAGTGGTTCAGACTCAGGTTTAAAACATACGAGCAGCTATTGTCTGTGCAGTCATGGCTGTAATCAAGTCCTGATAAAGGCCACCTTATAGTCATCAAAGAACTGTTATGTACTTTATTTCGTCCTTGTAGTCCCTTGTCTTTATTTTCCCCCTAATAAATGAGTGCTCTTCTTCTTTAGATTTTCTTTTATCTTTATTCTGATGCATCCTGATCTCAGATATGTATGAAATTAATTGTATATTATGGCTGCAATTTTATGTTATTAAAATCATATCCTTTTACAAGAGTTTTTGTAATGGCTTGTTATCTTCATGGGAAAAATCGAGTAGAAGCTGTAGCACCGCAGTGTGCTAGAACGGCTGACTCTCAACCAGGAGCACCCACTGTTCACTGCTGGACAGCTAAAACCATTTTTTGCCCCTAATTATACTTATTTAAGCAACAAAAGACAACCTCAGCATGGGCTTATCCTTGATGCAGGAAATGTGGTGGTACCAGTGAATAGAATGAAAGAAGCAATCAAGACTTCAGAGAGATGTCTTGTTCACCTCTCACTCGCCTAGTGAGCCAGAGAGCTCGTTGTTCAGGGTGAAAAACGTTAGGAACTAACTTTTCTTTTAAACTTTTAAGTAGTTGGTGAATGTTTCTTCATGTCCTAGACCAGAGGTCACTTATAGACGGACCACGGTCTGTGTCCGGACCCAGGCATGGTCCAATGTGGACCCAAACACAAACTATTGAATGATTTCATTTTGATGGTGTTTATTTTAAGCTGCAGAGCAAACGCTACGGGCTGTGCGGCGCACTAGATTCACAGACCATAATCACCAAAGGCGCTCCTCAGCCAATCAGATCTGTGAAGATCAGGATTACGGCGCACACAGGCAGGATACAATGCGAGAAGCAGCAGTCGGAGAATAAAGTGAGTCGGAGGAAGGGTAATTCAGATTGCGTACCCTAAATTTTTTTTTTTTACCAGGAATGGACAGAGACAGATGTTTTTCTTCCCACAGGCGGCTCAAAACCAACAAGATGTGAAACTGAGTTATTAAAAAGACTTTATTTACTTTATACTTCAGTTTTCAGAAGCTTTGTTTTTTTTCTTCAAATGTACCTCTTGTTTTTTCCCCTTGTAAGTGAGGGGAAAACTTCAAATAATTTTTTTTTTTTTTTGAAGTTTTATAAATAATTCATTCAGGTAAGCATTTAAACAGTAAATATACTGAAATATACTGAATGGTATGTGTGATGTGTTGGTCTTTCAGTTGCTGATGACATAAGATGCTGATACTAGGTTACTTCAGTTTACTCTAACTGACCTTACTGAACTCTAATTAAACACCCCTGATCTAGACCAAGTCTTCATACAAGAGAAGCACTGATGTGTTTATGTATGTATTTTGTGTATGTGTGTGTATATATATATATATATATATATATACACACACACAATGTATGAAGTCAGTAAGTACACCTTCTATATCTACGCTGTTAATTTTCACTTCCACATACTATATAGGTGCACTTTCAGTTACCAACTGTAGTTCAGCTGTTTCTCTGCTTGCTTTGTTAGCTGTGTGACCCTGATGCAGTCATGGTGTGCTGGTGTGAGTTGATCAGACACAGCAGTGCTGCTGAAGTTTTAAACACCTCAGTGAAACTGCTGGACTGAGAACAGTTCACCAACCAAAACTATCCAGCCAACAGCGTCCTGTGACCACTGATGAAAAACTAGAGGATGACCAACACAGACTTTACATCTACACAGTGAGCCAACAAGATAGGGGTGTCTAACAGGGTGGACAGTGAGTGAACGCTGTTTAAAAACTCTGGGCGCACTGCTGTGTCTGATCCACACGTACCAGCACAACACCCACTAACACCACCACGTCAGTGTCACTGCAGAGAGTAATCCACCTCGCTAATTCGTTTTCTTGTGAGATTCGGTTCTAACTAAGAGAACTTTATCATGCAGAAGGACATTCTGGGGTAGAACATTGATAGAAGATGTGCTTGAGAATCTCAGAATGTTGTTAGAACAGGTATTTTGAGCAGCTGACATTCTGTAGGTCTTGCTCACACATAGCAGCCCAATTAAAACACTTAACTAGCTACACAATAAGGCTTCCTCTGACCAATTAACGTGACACTCAGGATATAATTTCACTTATAATCATTCTGAACATATGATTCTGAATGTGTTTCATTTAGCATCTCAGACATCAGAGATATCTAAGTAATTTATATTCGTTTAACGATGGGGCAGATTTAGTAATAACCTAAAGGCTAATCTGAATATCTATTGTTAGTGTAGAGCAGGAACGAGCGCTTTCCCAGAACTTTCTTATCAACATTGCACACGGCCAATCTTGTAGAACTAGAACATATTCAGGTTTGGTTTGAGTGGAGCTGCTTGACAGTACTCGACTGTATAACAGATATCAGATGTTGCTTGCTTATGATGTAACTGATACGGCCATCAAACAGGAGTGAACCTGCCTAACAGACTTAGCGAGCCGTCTTTCTGATCCACAGCAAGCAACAGAGCATGAGAACCCACAGCTCGTCATCAAGCAGTCTGGGCTTACATAGTCCTTTCATGTTGCCTCCACTCCTTGTGATGGCATGTGAGTTATTAGTCCGACATTCTAACATTCCAGTGGTGACGGAAAGGAGGAACCGGATGAAGGTTTTCAGTGTACAGCCTACATCCAGAGGCCATTTTGTACATCTACTCTATAGTTATACTGTTACTGTTGACTATATTACTCATCAGATAATCTGGTTATTTATATATTTATTTATTTCTTTGCACAAATAGAATGTGATAGCAGGAAAACAAATAAACAAACAAACAAAGAATAAACAAACTGTGCAGGGAAAGTAAAAAAAGCCTAAAAGAGGTCTGCACAAAGTACTTTCCCTCCAAAGAAAAATAAATTCTAAGAGAAACAAAGAAGAAAAATATTGGGGGGGAAAAATAGTGGCAATATTAATAATAACAATAATTAACACTAATAACAATAATAAGTTACTCAATATTCATAATCAAAAGAATACACACAATTACATATTTGGTATTTAGATTGGTTACAGTGAGAGTAGATTAGTTTTTTGCTGTCTTTTGAAACCATTGAGGCTATGGCAGATTTTTAAATGAGTTGGTAAACAATTCCAAATTAAAGGCCCTCTATGGTTATATAGATGATGGACTGAATAATCAGAGTTTTTAAAAAAGGTCAAACAATGAAATGGAGCTATAAATGAAGTTTGGGTGGAGGACCATGCCTGAAGCTCCTCGTCCACCCTAACAATCTTGCTATGAATTTCCATGTCTACCTGCTGTTTGCCATGACAAAGCTTTCCTCCAGTCCATGCTGAAGTCCAGCAGTGCACAGCTCCTGTATTTTACTGACCTTTAAATAATTAAATAAACGGCCTTGTTTCCATAGTAAGCGTCCATTTAATCATTTTGTCATCCTCTTTTGTTTCATCCTGTCATCAGTGATCAGGACCACCACAGAGCAGGTATTATTTGGGTGTTGGGTCATTCTCAGCCCTGCAGTGACACTGGCGTGGTGGTGGTGTGTAAGTGTGTGCTGTGCTGGTGCGAGTGGATCTAGAGCAGGGTTCCTGAAGCCTCGCTCAAACACACATGATTGAGTTCCAGGAGGGAAACCACTACACTGGGCTGGTGACACCAGCCCTTCAGAACAGGAGCTGTGCACCCCTGGACAAACTGGGCAGCAACAGATGAGCTACTGTCTCTGATTATATACAAGGTGGACCAAACAAGGTAGGAGTGTCCAATAGAGTGGACAGTGAGTGGGCACATTGTTTAAAAACTCCAGCAGCACTGCTGTGTCTGATCCGCTCGTACCTGCAAAACATAAACTAACACACCACCACCATGAGGGTGTCACTGCAATGACGAGAAAGATAGATAGATAGATAGATAGATAGATAGATAGATAGATAGATAGATAGATAGATAGATAGATAGATAGAAATTAGGAGATGTATGCTCGGTGCATCATTTTTTTTGGTTTGAGACCATTTGTAAAATAAATATATAACACATGATTTTGAGATGGATATCAAGTTCATGGATATTATAAGAAAATAAGTAATTACTTTGATGTAAAAAGTCAACATTCGAGAGATACTAAGTCAAAAAAGTACATACTTTTGCCTGAAATAGAGATATGTCAGAACAGGCTTCCATAGATCATTCAGGTTTCCTCGCCTGATGTTGAACAGAGCTTAGCTGAACTGCTTTTAGGCCAAATGTAGCTCTAGGAAACACTCTGACAAATTTAACTGAAAATTTTCACACTAAGAAGAGAACACAAGAGGGCGCCAGTGCGGATACTAATGTAAGTGTCTAAATGACTAATTAGGGATGTCACTCAGGGAGAATTCCTTCATAGAGAAGACAGAGTTATTTAAGAATCAGCTTAATACTGTATTTCTACATTACAATGCGTTCCACAGGTTATGCAATCATTTAGATGAGCACTAAATCAACAGATTTAAAAGCACTGCAGTGAAGAAGAGCAAGTTTTATTCTATGTGAGTAACGTTCTCTGTACTGCTGTAAATAAGATTTGATTGTTTGGGCAAACGGCAATAATAAAGCCCACGGAATGATCAGAGTCTTCCCTGCGGAGGGTGTATTCACTTATTGTTGCTCTTAAAATTAAGAGAACATAATTTGACCAGGCGAGTTCAGACTTTTTCATATGACTTCAAATTATTATGTTGAATGTATAAGCAAGAGTGGGATATTTTTTTAGATGATTAACGGCCCGATTATTGTCCAATTGCAGTTTTTCTACTTTGTGATGTAAAAAAAAACACCTTAATGGAACTAAAGGATAAAAAAAACAGAATAATATAGAGTAGAATAACTCAAAAAGAATAAAGCAGTAGACTCAACCCTGAAAATACGAAAACAGGAGTATAAACAGAACTGATCATAGCTTTTAGAATGCCCTCATTTGTGCATATAAATCCAATTTATTTTTGTATGTGCTAACAGTACAGCACATCCAATTATATTTTGAATTTTTTTTTTTTTTCAACCAATCAAGACTGTATGGGTACCATCATTATTATATTGCAGTCTTATATTATTGAGTTTCTTGTTACAGTATTTCTTTTTAGCTTTACCTCCACAACAGCTGACACCCTCACACTGCCCCAACATGATAATCTGTTATCTCTCACTCTCTGGCCACTGTTTTACACCAGTTACACCATTATATTACAGTTAGAAAACTGTCCAGCAAACTGTGTGTTATTTATTTACTTACAGACACCATGTTTCCAGTTCCACTTCAAATTTAAAGTGGAATGGGAGCATTTAAACTAAAAGTCAGCAAATGGAAAGCTGACTTCACCCTCAATGCAGGAAAGACCAAAGAGGTGGTGGTGAATTTCAATTTCATGCCTCCACCAGATAACATCCAGGGAACGGGCATTGAGAGAGTGGACACTTATATGTACCTGGGTTTTCACCGTAACAACAAACTGGACTAGTCAGATAACATATATACTAACACTTTATAGAAAAGGCCAGAGCAGATTCTACCTGCTTAGGAGACTGAGGTTGTTTGGAGTACATGGTGCACGCCTGAGAACTTTCTTTTACACAGTGGTGGCATTAGCCATCTTTTATGGAGTGGTCTGCTGGGACAGCAGCGTCTGAACTGTAGAGAGGAAGAAACTCTACATTCTATATTTACATTAGCTCTTTAGGCACTCAGTTCAGCTAGTAATGCTAGTTAGCTAACGTTAGCTAGCTACCAAGCTGAACAAATGCGGATAACATGTTTTGCTTCTCAAATTTTTTTTGTGAAATATAGTTTTTCTATAACGAAGGGTCGAGTTTAATGTTCAGCGGAAATAAAACATGGGACCACATGCTAAAAAAAATCACCAACTCCACCTTAAATAGCGCCAAAGCAGGGGTATTCAATTAGCATTCAGTAAGGTCCAGAAGATTTCCTCAGGCCAAGGTCCGGACTGTCATCATTTCTAACTTGTGTTATGGTTTAGTGGTGTATCCTGTTTACTGAAGTAGCTTAGAATCAGCATCTTATACCATCAGCTACTGAAACACCAACACATCACACATAGTATATTTCAGTATATTTACTGTTTAAATGCTAAACTGAATTAATTATTTTTAATTATATGTTATTCTTCAAGTAAAAACAAGGTCTGCATAAAAAAAACAGAATAATTTTTTAAAAAGTGCACCTTGAAGTGTGTATTTATCTTCTTGTTAACTCAGCTAAAACTAGACGAGAAGGTTCATTCCATAACCCTTCCTGGTTAAACAGTCAGTTCACTGCGCCGTAAAGCTCGTATACCGTAAAGGCGAGAAAAGTTCCATCGCTTAAAAGAAACACAGTCAAAATTAAACCATTTTCAATAGTTTATCCACCTACTAGTGACCCCTGCGCTACAGTTACAGTCTAGCCCTTCTGAGTCACAGAGTCATTCAGGCGGCATTTATGGAATGGGAGAATTTAAATAAGAAGCTGGTAAATGCCCTTGTCTAAAAATGTTTCTAGCATTAAAATGATAATTAGTTTTGATAGTATTACGCTGTGTATGGTGAGAATGTAGTGAACAGAAGTCTGAAATGAATTAACAGTAAAACACAATAAACATTGGAAACACAAAGTTACTACCCTGGGCTAATGATATGCACTTTACTAGTATATCTAAGACAGATTGTTTAAACACCTGAAAGCCAGACCTGTTGCTTCCATTCAAGGTGGGTTACATTTATACCAGTGAATTAAATTTGTGTTTTACAGGTTGGGATTAATCTAATGTGTTATGTTAGATAAACAGGCTAATATGTTTGTATTTATAGGTTATAACTACAGCCTAGTTCTGTAGACAAAAAGATCTAACAGCAACAGCATGTAAGTCTACTTTAGTGCTGTTCAGTTGAACTAGTTTTGCTTCGCTAATGCAACGTTTTTGAAAATAGTGAGTAAAATATGAAGCAATTTAGTTTATTGTATAATATTAAAATATGTTTTGTGTTCAGTCCCTCTCCAGTTGACCTGTGAACAGACTCTTTCTTTGGACCCCCTGATCAGCCTGGTTGCATCCACCAGACCAAGGTGAGTTACATTTAGTTCAGTAAATTATTTTTAAAAATAATTTTAGTAAAATATTTTTTACAGGTTTGGATTTATCTAATGCACTGGATGGTATTTTGTATTTCATAGGTTACACAGCATAATTTATCCAGCTAATATATTGGGGCCACAAAATAAAGAATGCATTACAAGTTGTTCTTGGATGTTCTACATAGAAGATATGTGACTTGTACATGTATTATGTACTGCTTTGTACTGTGTACTGAATGGAAACTATATTTAAACTGGTATACTTGAAAAATGAGTGAACAATGTGTAGAACTGTACATACAATGAACCTCAAACACTGTTGTTTCTCCTTCAAATACAAATCTTGCCTTTACATATCAGGGATGGTAAAATAAGCTGATTCTTAAATCCTACTATGTTACCCAACAGTCTCTACTTCACCCAAAGTTATGTCCCCAAACAAGAGAAACCAGCTTGTTTTATTCTAGGGGCAAACCATACCATAAATAATGTGTAGAACCACATCTGGGCATTTTTCAACCCAATTCACAACAACATCAACAGTTTTAAATACTGAACAAACGCAGTCTATGGCACTTTGAGAATGTGAATTAGTTTGCATTGTTGTAAGCTTTGACAGTTGTTTACGGCACAACTAACAACGAGCCAAGTTTCATCAGTTGGGATGCTTATGTTTAAAATTCATCAATTGCAATATAACATTCTTGTTTGAATCTATTTGAAAAGTACTGTGTTCATATATAGAGTGTAGTATATATTCTTGGCAGGTTGTGCATCTAGACACCAGCCCAGATCCGTTTTCCAGACCCAGCCAGATATTATGGTAGACCCTGCCCAGAGCTAGGTCTGGGGCAGAGCTGGGTCAGAGGTGTGCGGCTTCAGTCCGGAACCAATACAGATGTGGGCCAGAGAGCTACAGATCTACGGCTGGGCCTCCGGGTCTTCTCTCTCATTTAAATATGTACAGATGAATAACTTCCGTCTGTTTTGTCTCTTTATTGTGTTCAATGTTATTTAGTAGTATTTAATATGTTTTTGAGTGAATCAAGATCAAGAGCTTTAGTTCTGTCCACTAAACCCATAAATAAATAAATCTAATCTAATCTGATCTAAACGCAGCGGGCATTAACCTGCAGCGCTAACAAGGCTGATGTTAACAAGGTTGGGTTGAAAACGTACATGAGTTTCATCATTTTTACTGAATCTTCAATCTTCCTTTTATTCTATCACTGTTATTCTGCATGAAATACTGTCAGATTTTTAACATGAAAATAATGAACTTCATAATAACCTTTATAATATTATATAGTATAATATATAAGTTATACACTGACTTACAGAATATATACATATAAAGTAGATTCACTACAGAAATACACATGTATTGTGTCTCATTATCACCTTTAAACTCCCTTTAATGAGTCTCTCTCTGTATAAGAGCTCAAACCACCAACAACATCACACACACTATTAAAGTCTCTACACACACATACAGTCTATCTGCTCCTCTGTGGACAGACGGTGTAGCAACCATAACCAAGGGGGGCGGGGCCAATAGAGTATTAATAGAAGCCACCACCCCTCTACCTATCTATCTACCTGTCTGTCTCTTTATCTGTCTATCTGTCTATTACAATACAGGGCAGCCAATCAGAACAGAGGTCATTTACATATCTGAGTCTGAAAAGCGTTTAGAAAAACAGCCTGTTTAAATATCACAGGCGGAGAATGTTTACATAAAGGCTTCATGAACCTCAAAGCTGGACCCTTTATACCAGGAACCTGATACGGACTCTTTAATGAGGAGTTGTTTATGAATCTTCTTTACAGTCTGATGCTGTAATAATCAGCATTGACGATGTGGAGGGAGGAATGAAGCAGGATTCAAAGCCCACCCACCAAGTGTCCCCTGTAGAGCCCGAACGGGATTAAGGGAGCTCCAGAGGATGGTGGCCATGCTGGCCCCTTAACTGTGGAGCTGAAGGAGAAGAGAGGACTAACAACCACTCAGTAAGACATGATGATGGCGCTTTTAAAGTGCTGCTGAACTCTAGTGTTCCTTCTCTGTACATGTCCAGTGCTTTTCCATGCTGACAGACTGTGTTCAGAGTGAGAGGTCACTGTTATCATGTTATTTCCTTCTTTACCATCAGGATCTAATCGCACTGAAACATCATGTATTGATATTTTCTGTAGGGCATGTAGGAGAATCACTACAGGAGAAGGAGGAGAACATCATAAACGCCTCTTCTGCCACAATGTCTCCTCCTTCTGGAGAGACTCCACTCAGACCTGCTCGGTCCGGATTGGCTCATTTCAGCTGCTGCTCCTCTCTGACTCCGCCCCCCATCGTTACACTCACCTGCAGCTAGTTTATGGACTCGTTTACACACAAATAGACTCTCCGTTTGGCTGCACTGCTGGTAGAGTCTTCTGCTGTGATGAGGTTGAGGCAGCTGTGAGTGTAGAGCAGAGTTATGGGGGGAAAGACACTCAGAGGCTGTTCCGACTGCAGGCATAATATATAATATATTCCTCAGTCTCTTTTGATGTATTTCTTTACTTATTAGACATTAATAACTTAATAACATGTAATAAATCATAATTACATTCCTACTGACAAGTCCTGGATAGTAACAAGTTCTAGATAATAACTCAATATGCTGTTCAGTCTCCAAGGTGCTGTGTGTACTGAGTATTTGGGTAGAATGATAAAAAGCCAAGACAGTCCAACTTAATTATACTGAAAGGTCCTAGATAGTAAAAGGTTTTAGATGCCTGAGTATGTATGTGGTCCAGCCTACAAAGTGATGTGTATTGATTTTAGGAAAATTATAAAAGTTCAAAGACTGCACTGACAAGTTCTAGATAATAACTCAGAATGTGTGGCGTTCAGTCTCTAAAGTGCTGTGTATTGGTTTTGGGTAGAATGCTAAACAGCCTAGACAGTCTAACTTGATTTTACTGACAGGTCTTAGATAGTAAGAGGTTCTACACAGTGCCTAAGTATGTGTGGGGCTCAGTCTCCAAAGTGATGTGTCTTGATTCTAGGAAAATTATAAAAGTACAAAGACAGTCTAACCAAATTACATTGACTAAATTATATTGAAGTTCTAGACAGTAACAAATTCAGAACAGATTATGACTAAGTATGTGTTGCATTCAGTCTCCAAGTGGTGTGTATTGGTTTTGAGTTGAATGTAAAAAAGCCAAGGCAGTCAGACTAAATTACATTGACTATATTAAGCTGTGTATTGATTCCAGGATGATATATGATACAAATTATTTATTTAATAAGTATAAACACAAATTAATCAACTTACACTGACGAATTATAGATAGTATCAAGTTCTAGACAATTACTGAGTATGTGTCTTGTTCAGTCTCCAAAGTGCTGTGTATTGATTCATTATAAAATACTAAACAGAACCAAAGCTGTCTAACTAAGTTACACTGGCAGGTCCTAGATACTAACAGGTTCTATGTACTAACTGTGAACATGTTTGGCTCTGCATCCTAAGTGCTGTGTATTGGTTGAATAATACATACCAAGACACTCTAATTAAATTGCACTGTCAGGTTCTAGATAGACATAGGTTCTAGATAGTACCTGACATCATGTGAAATCATAGATTCTTTAAACATAACGGTGTTGGTACTGATATCGGAAAACCGTGATTACTTGGTATCGGATCAGAAAGAAGAGCAGCGGTATTGTCCGTCTCTAACTTCTTCCTCATTGCTCCCCCTTGTGGAGAATCTTCAGGCTGCTAAATGTGAGGAGCCAGGCCTGGGAGGAGCTTCAGATCCAGAGGACAGACCCCAGCTCATCCCCTCACCACCCAGCACACAGACCCTGTTTATGGGGGCCGTGTTCCAGATACTGACCACTTCATTACATGTGTGTAAGTTCACATACGTTTATCTTACAGAACTTCATGTATTCAATGTACTCACATGTATTCAAATACATTAAATGAGCAGCATGTAAGTTTTTAGTTATTTTCTCCCCCAAATTAAGTATAATTATCAAAGAATGTTTTACCACTATTTACCTTTATCAAGCTTACATGTCTGGATAGCAAATAATCCGGCTATAAAATGGTGTTGATAACACAACCCCTAGTTCCTCTCACCATCACTGTTCATTTCAGATGAAAAACAACAACAACAACATTATGAATGTTTTATATGCAGATTGTATGCAGACATTTGGAGTAACTACTGGATTTTCAGTTTGAGTGACCACTGTGGGTTATGGGATTATATATAGAGTATTCACTATCCGTTCAGGAAAACATAAATTCTGACCATAAAAAACAGTAACTATTTATGTTTTATTATTTAGTAAATCAATACATAATTATTTTGAGATACTTTCTTATTGTTTTAAGATCCTACAAAGTGATGTGTATTGATCTTACAGAACTTCAGAAACATTAGAAGCTGATCTCCTCAGTTCCCTGTCAGAAGCTTTTAGATCAGATCTTCTACAAATAATAAGACATGTGTTGAGCTGCTAGTAATGTGTGAATAGTTAACACACTTTAACAGGACTTGGTGGGAACGTTGGGAAGAGGACAGAAAGCTTGGACTGGTCTGACCGAACGAGTCTCAGAGGGAGCCTGGAGATGAGTGCACGGCTCTGCACTGACCACTGGGTAGGAGACCACTGACCTGAACTGATTTGGTCTGAGAGGTTAAACAGAGGTTCAGCACTGAGGCTGCAGCCTTAATACATTCAATTTACACACTGGAGAATCTGACTGCAGATCCGGGCCGAGGGCAGCAGATACTTTAGGATGATGTATTTGGATACACGAGTGGAGAGTCGATCTAGACCCAGTGTAGGTGGTGGGAGACAGAAGGAGCTAAGCTAGCATCCATGATGGAGACTCATTGCCGTACCCATGTATAATATAATCAATACTTCATCACGTGCAATACTTTGTGTAATATCCCACATGCAATGCATGTAAAGTATTTATATATTCTTTATTTTTAAGGTATATATTATTCAATTTAATGAAAAATAGAGTTACCAATGGAAATGCTCCAAAACAGTTTCTGGTTCTATTGACTTACATTAAAAGTAAGGAATGTTTTTGTCCTCTCCTGTAAAGTTGCCATTTCTGAGATGCTTGTTTTTCTTTGGACAGCAACGATGAAAATGAACTCTTGGTTACTGGTATTAAGAAACATACCATTAAGCTTAAATATCCACACACCTCAAATTCACCTGATACCTCAATACAGATGTTACACTTAAATGTATATACACTCTTATAAATGAAGACTTAATTAACGGCACACATGTCTTATAACTGTTTTAACATGTTAACTGTGGCATATTTTGTCTCTTTTTTGTTTAGTAAAACTTAAAATTATATTTTCATGTGATTGTTATAACATAAAATGATTATGAATAAGTTAATAGATATTGATAAAATGACAGTTTTTAGATGGGCTTTGGACTGACATGTATTCAAATACATTAAATGAGCAGTATGTAAGTTTTTAGTTATTTTCTCCCCCAAATTAAGTATAATTATCAAAGAATGTTTTACCACTATTTACCTTTATCAAGCTTACATGTCTGGATAGCAAATAATCCGGCTATAAAATGGTGTTGATAACACAACCCCTAGTTCCTCTCACCATCACTGTTCATTTCAGATGAAAAACAACAACAACAACATTATGAATGTTTTATATGCAGATTGTATGCAGACATTTGGAGTAACTACTGGATTTTCAGTTTGAGTGACCACTGTGGATTATGGGATTAAATACAGAGTATTCACTATCCGTTCAGGAAAACATAAATTCTGACCATAAAAAACAATAACTATTTATGTTTTATTATTTAGTAAATCAATACATAATTATTTTGAGATACTTTCTTATTGTTTTAAGATCCTTTATGTCTGTGGGATGAAAATGTAAACCAATGTAAATTTACATTAATTAAACAATAAGAAGGTTTTTCAAAATAACGATACAGTATCTCAAAATAATGATTTAGCATCTCAAAATAACAATATAGCATTTTGAAATAATGACTTAGCAATTTACTAATAAAAGAATATAATTAGTTATAATTTTGGGGGTCTATACCCAATGAGTAAGCGATTTAGACCAAACAGTGGACATGAAAAGTGTCCTAGAAAGATTAGAACTAATCAGTCACTGATTAGCACAGATTTGGGCCTGTAGCCTATCCCTACGCCCTATATAGTGCACACTTGACAGGTCACGATATAACAGGCCCCCAATGACGGTTCCCATAGCAAACCTAGTGCTCCACAGGGGCGGTTTGGGACGCAGTCGAGTGAGAGTGGAGGAGTGGAGCGTTACTCCCATTTTAGAGGCGGTTCAGACCCGTTACTCTCAGTGATAAAGGAGCGGGGCTGGAGAATGAGGCGAAAACGGAAAGAGGAAAATGCCCACAACTTTAACGCGGACTTTAAAATGGTTTTACTCCTGAGATGGTGGACGACGCTGATATTTTTCTCAGGTAATAGACTTTCCTGTGGAGTTTTCCAGATGCTTCATTAGCGCTGTGCTAACGGGCAGCAGGTTGTTTCTCTGAGCGGCAGGTTCACTCCAGACTCGAGACGGTGTTTACAGGTCTAACAAGGAGTAAGTTAATTTAGTTTCCTTCCAAGATAGCAAGAGCTAGCCTGGTAGTAAGTTGAAAACGAAGTTGAAGTAGTTTGCGAAAGTGTTCTACAACGCGAAGCTGAAGTCCGTCGACAAGACGTAACTGCTGCACCAGTTAAGGTGGAAGGGAGAAATTCGGAGGAGACCGTGAAGCTGCCGAACAGGAAGCCAAATTCAGTCTCACTTAAATAACAATTCAAGTAAAAGTACATTGACCAAATAAAAAACAACTTTTAGCCGCAGTGACTTCCTGCTAATACTATTTTCTAAAGGTATAAATTCTGCTATTACATAAGTGCATGTAACTGTTCGCCGTCTCTGCTAATCTTTTCACCTGAAGAGCTTAAAGGAGGATTTATTATTATTATTATTATTTTATATCTAAGCAGTTCAGTCTGTTTATACATTTAAAATGTACACAAAGTCATTTAAAGTAGTTTGATTTGAAATCTCTATTCTAGAAAACCTTCCCACAGTAGACCTGTTCTCAATGTTAGTGATAGGAACCAGACGTCTGAGGAGTTGAATGCCTTCATGTTTTACCTCACAGAAAGCTATTACATGAAACAGTTATGTATATGATGCCTGAGACATTATTATATGATGGATTTGATATAAGTCTTTGGTGAAAATGCCTTATCTTAAGCTAAACCTACGGCAGAGAGGTAAGTGCAGGACGCTATACAGCAAAATACTACACTTTTTGTTGTTTCTTTAGGTTGACCACTGTTTTATCTTTATTATTACATGTGATCTCTGAAAAATAAGTTGAAATTCCCTTTTAATGCAAAGTTTTGACCTTTTAAAGTAAATTAGTCCTTTATTGTCAATCGGACCAGAAGACGGGGGTTCACAGAAAATCTACCCGCAGGTACAGCAGTCCTGTGTCATTTTCTTTAACCGCAGTTGAATAAGCTTCACACACCCACCAGCAGTGCAAAACAGCTGAGCTCGCAGTTACACCTGACCCCCCTTCGCTTTAGTTCACTGGACATGATCTCCCCATCCGCCTTCCTCCAGCTTTCTCTTTTAACCTATGTAGCGTGACATAATAAAACCATGTTTGGAGTGCGGTTCTCCTGTATGTCTGTCTGTGGGAGATCTCCCCACTCCAGCCTTTGTTTCTATTCCTGTAAAAACCCTGGAACCAATAACATTCCTCATTTCTACACCTAAAGGCCTTTGTAGCAGAGGCTTTATTTAAATTCCAGGGCTCCTCTCCTAAAGTCCCTCCTACAAAAGTAATAAACAGAACCAAAGACCTGCTGGCTCTCACTGTTGCTGAATGTTTTTCTCCTCCTGAAAAAAGGGAAAGGTTTCCAAAGAATATTCTGTAGAAGTCTATTGCACCACACCCCTGAAAGGGGGACTCCCATGTGAGGAAGAAAAAAAGAGGGTGACTTCTTGTTCTAGCCTTCTATCCTCCACCCCCTCCTGTTGTGCTGTCTATGAGAGCTTTGAAAAACACAGATTTCTTTGTCATAAAAGGAGAATGTCATAGTTTTTACAGAATGTCTATGTGGTTGAGAAGTAGTGTAATGTGATCGAAACAAAAAAAAACATACTAAATGCTCATATCAATGTAAAATACACAATGAAAAACGTATTGGCTGGTGGGACGTTTATAAAATGCTGTAAAAAAGAAGCCACTGGCCAGTAGAGCTCGTGATACAATACGTATCGTGATACAGCGGGCATGATTCAGTATATTGCGATACTACAAGCAAAGTGATAGATTGCGATTTTTCAAATTCTACTATTAAAATACACCACTATATGAACAGGTTTGGCAATGCTTACAATAGCATTGCGCCCTTGTGCTGCTTGTTAATGTTGGAGTGGAGCTGAAAGTGGATTACAACACTGCCACCTAGTGGTCAGAGGTTTAAACACAAAACACAATGATTCACTGACTGCCAGGAATCTGTGTATTGATACTTTTCGAGAATCGATATCGTATCACGAAACACAATATCCCGATATTTGATATTTCGCTATTTTCTTACACCCCTACAGACCAGTTAAAATCTTTGAACACCTCTAGTTTAGGCCTAAAATGTATGTATAATTTTAATTTGTTCATGGTGTAGATCCGTTCATACATGCAGAAAGTGGTAAGGCTACATAGGCTCCAAAAATATCTTATTGTTTCAAATTTGTGTTTTAGTTTATTGTCAACATTACTCATGCGTAGCTTCACTGTTTGGGATAGTAAATTAAATGGCTGTATTTTTATTGTAGACATCACAACCCCGGGTTCTTTCACAACAAACCACTCTAAATAACTCTGTTTACATTTTAACCTCACAATTAGGCTGAAACTTACACTTATAGTTCTGTATGGAGGTCAGATGCAGCTTTATCTGTTCAGCAGTCTCACATGGACTGGACTTTCTAGCCCAGATGTTTTTAGGCGTGTGTGTTTTCCTAAGGCCCCCCACCATGAGACAAGGATTATTAGACAATCAGAAGCACTGCAGCCCAGCGGGGGGGGGGTCTACAATATAGACAGAACACCAAATTATGATCATATGCTACGTATCGTTGCTGTTGGAAACCAAAATCTCATATCTCAAGACCATTGAAGTTCTGTAGTCATGCAGTAGCTGGTGTTATGCCCGTATTAGAAACTCTGCCTCTGTATTCTAAACATGATACATTTCACTGTATATTTGTGTCGCTGTATCCTTTGTGTTCCACTGTATATTTGTGCGAGGACATTAAGGAGCTGAAATATAAATACTGCTACATGTTAGTAATGTGTACAGATTCTCAAGTACCCAGTGAACTGTTTGACGTATCAGTATCAAATACTGAAATCAATATTTGGGTATTTTTTTAATTATACAGACCAACAATTTAGTGAAATAGCAATTTTTGGTTTACAGAGCTGTGAGGTGTGGTACATTTGCTTGTGTTTGCTAGTCAGTATGTATAGTACAATGTACCCTTCTTTGCTCTGCATGTTGCCAAGGGTGCGTTAGTAAGTGACTGAG
The DNA here is from genome assembly GCA_021613375.1 of Megaleporinus macrocephalus. NCBI lineage: Eukaryota > Metazoa > Chordata > Actinopteri > Characiformes > Anostomidae > Megaleporinus > Megaleporinus macrocephalus. Next base: position 14,706,239 of record CM038722.1, read on the forward strand.
AAGCTGGCTTGGCTTGGCTAACTGACAAAGCTAACTACACTAGCTGCTACTTCCAGTAAAAGTAGAAATACAAAGCAGAGAAAATCAACATGTTTTGAAATGTTTTTTTCTTTGCATGCTGCTAAATTGTGTAAAGGTACAGCCCTACACTGTTGTTTATGTTGTAAGTATTGTAATTAAGATTAATTAAGATTATTCATTCATTAACAAATACACAAATATCAAAATTAGTCAGAATGCACATCCCTGCTTGAACTAAAGCAACAGCTGTAGCAGAATTTTAGTTTCAGTCACTGGTTTTGTTATATAACCGCAGTTAATAGTTGAATTATAGGCTTGAATGTTACTTCATTTCAATGCGCTGGATTGTTTACTTTTTTGTAACATGTTTGCTGCGTTATTCGTAGTTTAACCTCTTAACCACTTCATAATTATAAGAATCCAGTGCAGAGCATGTGAACAGTGCAGGTTGGGGAGTGATTTTGTCCAGAGTGCAGAGAGTTGTAGAAAGTTTTCTCTCTCACTTTTAAGTTGCTGCCTTTGTGTGGCATAAGTGTGTCAGCTAGCAAGCATGCATACAGCGTGTCTGCATCAAGGAACTGTTTAGTACCTCTGCACTGGTTCACTTTTCACAGATTTCGGCTTGTGATTGGGTCAGTGTTTTTTAAGCCTATATCCACCAAAAAAAATCTGTAGCACAGAATGGTTTGCTAGAGTCTTACCCAAGAACTCTTATTGGTATAGTGTTGGGTGGTTGCCCAGTTGGGGGATTCATACTCCAGTCTACAGCATGGAGGGCAGCAATGTAACCCACCACACTACAGTAATATATACAATACAGTTCAGTCAACACGGTCAAGACATAAAATGAAAATCATAAGAATCAATCCTGTGGAGCGGACATACAGGAGGTCTTATGTGTTGTGTGAGCGAGGAGCTGGTGATAGAAAACCCAGAGTGGAATAATTACAGAATGTTTTAAGCGACGAGCAGGTCTGCTGCTTCATTCCACTCACATAGGCTAATAGAGTGACACTCGGGGTTGTTTGGTAAGAGGGAAGGAGGAATGTACACGGGACAGAACGTATGAGGTTTGAAACTATTTTGTTTACCACAGGAGTTTTTAGAAATGCTCCTCCTTTTTCTTAGAATAAAATCTGCTCAGACTGATATATGAGCATGACATCAACTACAGATTGAACTTTAATGGTCTAATACAAAATCGAGTATTATGGTATGTGTTTATATCTATCTATTATATCCATCTATATTATTTAGAGATGTATTTTTAAAGGTGTCTGAACCGTTTAAGAGATCAACAGCCTTTAACCTTAGACAGACATCCACAGTCTTTTAGGCTAATGAGCTGTTTGCGGATGGTTCGAGAGCCAGTGATAATAGGCACTTCTCAGCAGTGCTGTAATTTGCTGCCTCATCGTCCTCTGGCTAATGATAATAGAGGGGAGTCAGAGAGCAGAGCGGTAAAATAGAGGTTCTACAGCTTTATCAGACAGTGAGTAAGAAGGTGATGATTGTTAAAGACCTGAATGATACGGTACGAGTGATTATGGTCGGTGAGTAACTCTGCAAGGAAAAAAAAAATTGCATCACAACATTGGGCTTTCTTTTTTCTCGGTAGGCACTCCCTACACAAAACACCCCCTACATAAAATTAGGTTTTATGTAACATTTACAAGTCAGGGTTGAAGTGTTGTTTTTTTAAATAAAAGTTATTGTTGCTATCAAAATCATTCTTTTCTTTATTGTAATTTCTTAATCTTTAAAATTTGTTTAATTTCAACTCAAGTTTATTACCAATTTAGTAATTTGCTAATTCCACTGTCTAACTTGGCTTCTTCTATCACACACTATGGTACCCATGCCTTTACCCCTCCAGCTTGGTAGCATAGTTTGTGATGGGGCTTCTTCAGAGACCCACCCTTTTCAAAGTTCCACTAATGCAACATCGCTGTTCTCTCTATCTTACAGATACTTAAGGCTAGCATTGCACTGGCTAGCATTGCACTAAGTAGGCCTGTGTTAGTTAATTAAGTTACCATGGCGGCAGCCCCTAGTGATGACATTAACTCATTTTCACACGTAAACATAACTGATTGTTCAAACATGGTGATATTCTACATTTATACCTCATGTATTGCACCTAGCATGGACAGGTTTCTCCATTGTATAGCCTCCTTGGCTTTTCTCCTAGTCTCAGTCTCTTTTTCTCTCGTTCTGCTCCTCAGGCGTGTGGAGGTGTGAGGCGGTGCAGGTGACGGTGCGGGATGAGCGCAGGTTCGCAATGCTTTTTCAGTCTGTGCTTCTGCCCTGCCAGTACTCCAGCGTCTCCACACAGGCGCCCGTGGTGCAGTGGTGGTACAAGTCCTACTGCCGCGACCGCACCCGAGAAGCCATCAGCTTCCCCGAGAACTTGGGAGTAAGGGGCTCAGAGCTGGGCGCCTCCTCCTACCTGGACTGCAGTGACAACAGCCGAACAGTTCGCATTGTCGCCTCTGGACAAGGATCCTCCTTCACCCTCGCTGAGTACTACAAAGGCCGAGACATCTCCATCATCAACAGTAATATCCTGTTATTACTGCTAATTAACTCGCTACTAACTCGCTGTCGTACTAATGCTAGTGCTTACACTGGTGCTAATGTAAGCTAATTATATAAAATGCCCTGAATGAGTAATCAGTCGGCCCTGTTTGTGAACTTTGGGGGTTTTCATCACAGGATTGCTCTTTAGCCATCAGCAGATCTTCTAAAGCATGATATTCAATGACTGTACAAATGATACTCACTGTAAAACATTGGTAATCATGCAACTTACAAGGTAGTTTCATAGTCTTAAAATGTGATAGATTTATAGACTATAAATCTTGAAATTAAGGACATTGTATTTAGAGAGTTATGCACAGTTTACAAGGGTCAATGCTTTTTGCTGTACTCCTCAAGGCCAATTCAAGATAAACGGCATTTCTGCAATTTAATCCATAATAATGTGATTTACTGAAGATATTATTGCTTTTATTTGACATAAACATTTTGCTCTAACGAAGCAGATTCTTTTTTATTCGAGATGCATCGTTATGGGTATTCCAGGGCGGTGTTACTCATGTACATATCTGTTGATACTGATAAATAAACATTTCTAAAATATATAAATAATTAACCTGGATTAGCATTACATGGAAACGTAGGTTTTTTCGAATATCAGCTTAAAATATTAGTCAAGTCTAAATGTCTGTTTTAGGCCTGCAAAGATAGCGGTCATCAGGAATAACATTGATATTGGCAATGAATCTCGTTATCAGTTTATGATGTTTGCACTCCCATTTTATACCCTTTGAACAAATGTATAGAGTACATGATTGTACACAACTAAAAAAAGAAAATAAGGGAACACTTTAATTTCTAAAAGGATAATTTCAAGTAAGATTTGTAAAACTAAACTCGTCAGCTTTACTGTCGTGTCACAACATGAAATAACAAAAGCTCAGCAGAAAAACTACAGTCAGAAGTTAAAAACTGTGTGTCATTGTGTGCTTGGTTTAGCAAAAAAACATCAACAGCAGAAGGGAAGAACTGCGTTTTAGTCTAAACTATATAGTTAAACTATTTTAGTGCTTCCCAGAGTGCTGGTTTTAAAACTCAATTTCTGTGTTCTGTTCACGTGGATGACAGAATGACAGTAGAGATGCACTGATCAGCGTTTTTGAGTCCGATTCCGATCGGCGATCACCTTTCAGCGCGATCGGCCGATAGCCGATACCGATCGAGGGCATTTTTAACAAGCTCGTGTAAAAAAGCATAATATTTGTAACTAAATTAAAAGTTGGTCTATGTGGAGTAAACCGCTTGATACAGCTCTGGAAGAGCCACATCTGAAAAGTATCTCTACTAGGAACAGCAGAGCGTGGATCCAGGTGGAATATTAAGCAGCAGAATGAACGTCTTCTACAGCCGAGAAGAGCTGCTTATCTAGAACTATAAACTCAATCACTCTGGCTGTGGTTCTTTAGCTCTCTGGCTGTTTCTGCTGCTGTGCACGGTTCTCTGGGCTGTGCGTGCTAGCTCTGCTGTTTACTGATACTCACTGTATTCAGCTGCGTGGTATCAGATTAGTAGTGTTAAATGTCTTTGTCTTGGTTCTCCCGCGAGTCACATACAGTAACAAACAGCCAGACATATGATGTTTTCTGTCTGCACGTACGGTGAACGCTTAAATTGTTCTCGTGAGGCCGCCACTTTAGTCAGTCTGAAAATGAAACGGTATGTATTTCCACCTAGTGGTTCAGATAGGAATTGCAGGGAGCTGACTAAAGGGGGTTTCACGCAGGGCTCCTCTTCCTGGATGAAACGCTAGCTGTAAATACAGAAATTAGGCTCATTTGTTTACCGCCATTGTTCGGCTCTCGGATACCGATACATGGCCGATCAATCCTTCCATCTCTAAATGACAGTGCTTGGTTGTAGCAGTTTGATGAGTGGTATATCTAATGTAGGATTACTGCATGTCCGACATGTTAGATTACATGATTACATGAGAAGAAATCATTTGAATAGAAACGACCTCAATAGCAGTAGTTAGCTTGCCATGTACATTTAGTAGATTGATTTCTATGTTTCTGCACCTTTCACATTAATTAAAATTACCTTTTCAATGGCAGCACAGAGGATCTGTTTAACTTAACTGGACATACGATATGGCTTTGGGCAAGCCAAGAATCAAACCTTGTGATTTAATTGCTTGAAAAAAACAAAACATGGAGGATGTGATATTTTTTATTGTCATTATTGACAGACTACTGCATCTTTCATGTCCTTATTATTTGATTATTTAAAACCATAACAAATAGGGCTGTGTATTGGCAAGAACCTGGCGATACAATACGTATCGTGATACAGCGGTCACGATTCAATATATCATGATATACTACGGTACTACAAACAAGGTGATATATTACGATTTTTCAAATCCTGCTTTTAAAAAACACAACTATATAAACAGTTTTGCCAATGCCTACATTAGCACTGCACCCTTGTGCTTCTTGTTAATGTTGGAGTGAAGCTGAAAATTGATTACAACACTGCCATCTAGTGGTCAAAGGTTTAAACACAACACACAATGATTCACTGTCTGCCAGGAATTTGTGTATCAATACTGTGTTGTTGAGAATTGATACAGTATCACCAAACATAATATCCCGATATTCGATATTTTCGATATTTGCTTACACCCCTAATAACGAATCATTTAGGCACATGATCGTTGGTTGCACAACTTTGCTCTTATAAGCCCAGTCAATTACAACTGCTTACTAAAGTACACTGTGAAAGACGTTGGAGTGCATCCAAAAGTAAGGCAGCACTGTGCTTCTGTTATATAGTGAGAGAAACCGTCGGCACACGGAAGCTACAGTTCTGCATGATACATTCTACAACAGCCAACATGGACATGCACACGGTGTAGCTCATCCAGTGACAGACTTAAAGAGATAAAGGAGACAAAGCCAGACTCTCTGAATGTATAGCTGTTGACACTTTTGTTTTGATGGGACTAAACAATGCTAATGTGGAGGACTATGAATGAAAGCTACTGTTACGGGTTAGATGAGCTCATGTGATTTAGCAGGACTATCTTTCAGTCTCTGAGTGATGTCACCATTTCTTGTCTTACTTATTGTTACAACTGCAGTACAATTTACAAGCTAAATGGACTGTTTGATCACATGGTGCACTCTGACCTGTGTAATGCATACATCACTCTGCCGATTTGAAACTGCTGAAGTCATGGCCACTGAGTCACTAAGACGCAGGAATAGACAGAGCAAAACTTTGCACTGAGTAACCAAGCCAATGAGTTTTGTGGCCAAAGTAAGAATTTAAACACGTAACAAGTGTGTTTCACTGCCAAATACAAACATTGTGGTTGTAATCTTAACACTGTAGGCCTCTTTATTTTAACACTTATTATAAAGTTTTGACAGTTTTTTTTTGTTTGTTTGTTTTGGTGGTGTGGGTCTGTGGGGGTTCTGACAGTCTTTTGGTGCAGTTCATTTCTAGCCCTGTGGATCTCATGTGGGTGGGTAGGAGTGGCAACATTGGATAATTAAAAGGGGGAAAAATAGTGGTGTCAAAGTTAACATCTTAACATGATAAATTTTTATTATTTATTATTATTTCTAGTTCCTGATTTTCTTAGTTTGACCTTTCAAACCATATGTTGTTCCACTCTTAAAACTAAGCTGATTGCACATTGTTTTTTTTCCCATGTGCTTGTGGCTGTGAATGTATTCTATGCTTTCCATACGGCTCTTTTGATTAAACCAAAGATATTTTCAGCTACTGTCTTATCATAAATGTATTGATTACCTAAGAACATCATCTGTAGTGTTGTTTACAAGTGATCCAGCGCTGTCATTTGTATTGGAAAGGTTGTGCTAAAGATGTAACACTTTCAGTGTCAACCCCTGCTTGCATGTTTGTTTTCTTTGTTAGTTCATTATGTGACTCATGTCATGACTAATTACTAAACTCTGATGCATGGCCTTTGGTTTTGTGTCAACAATGGCATTTACCCTGCTTATTATGTACAGGGCATACCCTCTGTGCGATGATTCTGTTATTCATATATATACCAGTTCAAGCTTAACAGACCCAACTTCCTCCAGAGGAGTGCTGACACTCAAACCCTATCTCAGACAATGCCTTTAAGCTTCTGGAGTTATCTCAAGTTCATTGTGGTTTTTGAGGGTAAAGCGGATCTCTCTTGAGGGACGTTCAGAAGTCAAGCATTCAGGATTAGCCTGATTGAAAACATATGATTTGCCCTAAACATGCTTTAAGCCAAGTGAAGTAAACAAGAGAAGGAACAAAAGGTCATGGTGGTGGTTAAAGTGGTTTGTTGCATATTTATCATTTCTAACATTCTCTATTGAGAAAGAGCCCCACAAATTATTTTGTAATTAAAATGAATGTGTTATTTACAAAGTGCAAATATATGCTTGGAGTTTAAAGGGCCCGTATCACAACACCCAACTTGGCCTGCTTTTTAAGATAAGAGTTGAATAAGTATGTAAACATTGACAAGTTTTCTTAGTCATTATGGGTCACAATGGAAACTAAGTAGCAAACATTCATTCGTTCATTCGTTCATTCGTGCTTTTGTGATTTCCAGACCATCGCATGCATGTAGCTTAGCTCTGCCCATTCACACTGTAACACAGTAAGGAGTGTTACAGCGTTGATTGCGTTTTAAATAAGACAGGGCAGCCAATCAGAACAGAGCTCCTTTACATCAGTTATAAATGAATGATTTTTTTGGTACATAAATCTGGACGAGTAATAAGTGAACCTCAGAGGAACAGAGGTATATAGGCACTAAGGTTGCACAGTATAACGGCAGTGTGGTAAACCACAGTAGTGAAGAAATCTGATGGTATTACTAAATTATGACACTGTTAAACTTCCCATGTTTCATTTAAATAAACACATTACACATGTACATGTTGGAGGTAGAGAGGGACAGTCAGCAAATCTGGATGAACCAGTCAATAAGGTTCACATCCAAAAAATTAGTACCTT